>VDFB02067121.1:0-26524 GCA_007258455.2 Sequoia sempervirens
CTGTATCTTCTGTACATCTGAAAACCTGACTCACAAGCACAATCAAGACTGCAACAATATTGTTGAACATAAACATAACTTTATCACTCCCATAAGCATCTACATCAATTGCCGTAGCCACTAACCAACAAAAATTGACTAGTATCAAGCTGAACATCAATGCAGAAATGAAAGAAAATAAGTCAACAACAATTCGATCCTTCTATTAGGAACATTTTTACCCAAGGATCCATCGATGCTTTCAATTATCATTTTCTCATGCTGTACTGTTGGTGCATCCTGCAACATCTGACCCTAGTTAGCTACTCCAAGTTCAAGTGTAGAACCACCTGTATTGACAGACATAAGAGTTAATTCTTTACTTGCATTAATTACCCTCTTTAAGCGCCTGTGTTTGCAAAGAGCGACCGGTCTTAATCTTGTGAGAATGTACAATATCATGTGCAAATGCTTTAAACAAGTGAGTAATGGATTCTTTTCCCTGTAGAAGATTGCTTTTTTGTCATAAAGATAAGGGCTACCAAGCACTATCCCACAGATATCCAATGGAACTACATCAAACTATACTTCATCCACAAATTTACTAGTGATTGTGAACCTTAAGGTGCATTGTTTTGTTACTTGCAACTTATCATTTTCACAAATCCAGCCTAGTGGATAAGGTTGCTTATGCAATGTAGTTTTTAATCCCAAGTTTCTTACAATACTTTCTAAAATTAAATTCACTTGAGAACCACTATCTATGAGTGCATCAATTTTACTGTTCTTAGCAACAACCCTTAAATGAAATAGCTCATTCCTTTTCACATCTTCGGAGAAATCATTAACTTTAGAAGTAGAATCACAACTACCAACAGAAACACCAGAAATAGGGGTTTTACCTTTTAGACCCATCGCTGTTATCTTAGTCTCATCATCTGAATCTGAACCAAGATCCATAACAACATTCATGGCTTTCTCCTTACCTTTCTGTTTCTGATTACGTCTCTGAGCCCACTTAGGCCTTAGTTCGGGATGTAACTTCCAACAATGATCTTCATCATGACCTTCCTTGTCACAATGAGAGCAAGAAAGCTTGTCATCCTTCTTGTCTGTAGCTGTCTTCTTTCCTTTCCCTATCTCTACATTCTTAGAAGATTTCTTTACAAATTTATCATTATCAATGAAAGAACTATTTCCCCTTAACTTTAAGTGTGTAGCTTGGAATGCATTAATTTCATCCAAGCTAAGCAAGGGTTCAAAACCAAAATAGAATGCCTTTCCAAGGTAGGAATGCAAACCTCCTATGTGTACTTCAATAATGTGGCAATGGGTATACAAAGGAACATTCAAAGCAATAGCCCTTTTCCTGAATTCATGGGTGTACTCTTGGACAATTTGACCTTTCCCTTACCTAAACATTTGCCAATCCATCATTAATTGTTGCATATGTCCTAGGGGATAAAACTGCTTCTTAAGAGCATTAATAAATTCTGCCCAAGTTAAACTAACTCTACCATGTTGTGAAACTTCTGCCTTAGACTTACTCTCCCACCAGGTTAAGGCTGTACCTCCTAAACGAAGAGTAGCTAATTGGATCCTATCAACATCATCTATTAGGTTTTGGACTCTACAGTAGACCTCTATTTGCTGAATCCAATCATCCAATTTTTCAGCATTAAGTTCACCACAATATTTAGGCAAGTCAAATTTTACATCCAATTTAATTTTAGGTTTATACCCACTCTGGAAAGGATTAGAAGAAATAGAATGAGGAGAAGATGGAGAAGAAGGAGAAGGAGAAGAGGGAGGAGAAGAAGAAAAGGGATGATCTAGTTGCTTGCCACCATCTCCTTGTTGTTCCCCTTTCTCGTCTTTGCAATCCTCTTGCTTCAACGAACCTTCTTCACGTTCCTTCTGTTCTTGTCTCTCCTGAAAAAGAATGTCCACCTTTGCCTTCATCTCGAGGAATGCTCTTCGAAACTCCTGCTCACTGATTTCTTCAGGAACCTCCATTCCAGAAACTGACATCTTCAGAAAAGTTCTTCGCTTCCCGATCTCAGGATTAAAGTCTTCGAGCTTGCCTTCACCCTTCTGAATCCTGGATCTCATTAGCATTCAAAAAGAAAAACTACTGCAGTAATAGTCACCCAAAAGCTCTGATACCAACTTGATCTGTATAGGATCTAGACTAGATTGCAGTATTTAAATGCTTAACTTTTACAACGCTTTTACAATGATTATTTCAAGTCAATTAAATCAAAATTAACTTAAGGAAATAACAGAATGAAAGTAATAACAAGGTGATTTAACAGAAAGGAAGGAAATGAGAGACAGAAAGAGAGAGAAGAAGAGAAGTGCAAACAACGTTTGATAACAGAAGTTCGGCCACGAAGTGACTACGCTCCTGTCCACTCCAATAGAGAGACCATCCGATTAACTCCAAAATCAATTACAAAGCACCACAATCATTCTCCAAGCACTTCGGCAGCATAACAGCGCTCTGACGTGCAAGAATGGAATCTCTACAAGACCTCTCTTTCGATTATCTCCACAGCTTCAAGACTTCATCACCTGAAAGAAAACTTAATTCCACTCTCATCTCACACCCCCTTTTTATACAAAGAATTTTCTCAAATTGGCCTTTAACCAATTGATTTACAAAATATTCCTTATCTCTCCAAATTACAAATCAAATATTTGAAAATCCTCCATATCTCCCCAAAAAAACAACTAAATCTCCCAATTTAACATTTAGATTTTAATAATCTCCCTTCAAAATAATAATAACCTTTCAATTTGTTTAAGCCTTGTTGGCTATTTTGTTTTTGGGAGGTTTTGGTTAATCCTTAAAAAGGATTATTGTTTAACAATTGGTGGGAGTTTATTTTAAAAAACATTCGGTTTAAAAATTTTAACAAAACATACCGATGCTAATTATATACTCAAACCTACGAATGGTGTAGCGGTCGGCTTACTTTTGTTGAACCCGACGGTTCCGGGTTCAACTCCCGGCCGTCGGGGTTTTAAAACCAAATTCTAAAAAAACTTATAACAAAACAAAACTAACTCCTTATATGGTTGAGCGCCCGGATTTGGTGGAACGGCCGCGCGGATTGTTTGGAGCTGTGAGGTTGGGGGTTCGAATCCACCTCCAAGATTTTTATCAAACAACAAATTTTCAACCGCCGACAAAGATGGATTAGTGGGCCACGTGTCGCACCAGGAGGGTGCCACGTGCCCAAATTTCATTGGCCAGTAGTACTGACGTGGACAACAAATGTACGCTCACGAGGTTGCCACGTGTCATTCTACCATTCGCTGTCCAAGCTGACTCATCTGCTGACGGAGACTGCCACATCGACACTGACGAGGATAGTTCGTACGCTGACCGGACTGCCACGTCGACGTACGGATGACACGTGTCATCACCTGATTGGGTCTGTACGATGACTCTGCCACCACGTGTTACGCCCAAATTCGTCCATTTGTATTCCGTACAGTACGGACTGACTGCTGACGTCAGCATCCGTACAGTCCACCTTCAAAGTCAACTGACAGCTTTGACCTCTGATAACTCTCGCATCCGATGTCGGATTTCAACAAACGAACGTTGCCGGAATCGTCTCGACGAGCTCTTCGCAATGACGCGGACTTCGAAGATTTTTGACGATGCCATTTTTTCCCTTCTGGACGCCCCTGATTCCATTTGACCAAAGGTTTGACTGGCTATAACTTGTGCAAACGGACTCCTTTTCGCTCCGTTCGAAGTTGCGTTGGAACCAGGACAGAGCTCTTTCTGATGGTGCAGATTTTGGAGAAAATGAGACACTTCAATTTTCACTGAAAAATGTCCACGGATCAATAGGAAAAGGGACTCCTCATGGGGTGTTATAGGTTCCATGTGATCAAGCCAAAAATAATCTAAGGAGAAGTTTCCATGGGAAGATGGGGTTCTAAAGCCACTATGGTTTACTGTGAATATTTCATTGTCGGCTGGAAAATTTAACCACTTATGGATAAAATATGGAATCACATTCATGGAAAAAATCCATTTGTAGCCTAACTTCACATGAAATTGGTCTAAATTAGATATGATAGAGAATGACACATTTTATTTCCTTGATCCTACTTGTAATGGGAGTGTGATAGAGCCCATCGTAGCGTGACAAAAACCATCATGTGTTTTAATCCATTCCTTCATTTTATCATATCTATCTTGAGTAGGTTCATGAACATATAAGAGTTATTTTGTTATCACGTTCTCTCCATATATGAGATACATTAAAATCATAGGAGTGTGCTTGTTATTGATTTTGTCAGCTATGTAAAGAGTACCATCATGTGCACGTTTGATTGCTTATTCTAAAGAGAAAGTGATGTCAATGGTTTGCTATTTTTGAGGCTCAATGTCAATCACTCCTATCATTGTATCATGGTTTACAAGTTTTGGTTGGGAGGAGCTATAGACTTATTACCTTTGTCAATCACACCTCCAATTAGGCTATGATTAGAATCAATGAGGTCTTGCACAAGGTGTTTAAGACATTTTCAGTGTTATGTATCATGTCCTTTTTGTTGGTGATAAGCACAATAGGCATTGTTTCTAAAGCTCAGAGGCAATGGCTTGGTAGAGTCAAGGGGTCAGATGAGAGGTAATGTAAGCATGTTTTAATTTAAGAGTTAGGTCATAATGTGGTGAAATCTATCAGGTAAGGGTGTAAATTTCCTTTTCAGATCCCCAAAGATATAAGGATTACTCTTCTTTATAGTGGCTATTTGGGTATCAACTGGTTTGGTAGGTTGAGAGGTGGAATTTAGTTGAAGAAAACTTATATTTTGTCCTCTAAAAGGTTGGTAAGTGTTTTGGTTTGAAGTTTCAAACTTTTTAGGATGGGTAGAGGTGGTTTTTGGTTCACTACTCCTTACAAAATTTTGATAGTCTCAAAGGGAAGTGCACAAATACATGAAGGATGGGAATTTCATCATGGTGAGCTTATCTCTTATCCTGTTTTGTAAATTTTCTATGAACATATTTTGAAGGTGGGAATTGAGAACCTTCACACTAATTTGGGAATAAAGTGATTGGTAGGATGAAATAAAGTTAATGATTTTTTCACCCTCATTTTTCTTATATCTGATCAAATTAGATAATGCCATTATAGGGACCATATGCACTTGGAAATGGTTATTAAAGGCCTCAAAAATTTTATTGAATGAATGAATTGAGTTATTCGGTAATGTAGAAAACCAATCCAATACAATTTCTTTCAAGGATCAGGGAAAAAGTTTAGCTAAATGTTTGTCCTCAAGGATAAAGTCACTAGACAAAGTAGTAAATCCATTAACATGATTACCAGGATCTCCCTTTCCTCCATATTTCTCAAATCTAGGGATCTCTATACCTTGTGGCACTAGAGTTCTCAACATCTCCAAGGATAGTGTGTTACTTTTGACATAGTATGAAGGTGGACCATTTTTATTTTGATTTATGGTGGACAATTGACGTTTAATGGATGAAAGGCTTTGTAAACGTGGTTAATGATAGGATCATTGCTTATAGTCTATGATGAAGATGAATGTGGTTGTGGTGTGTATGTGATGGAAGGACCAATGAATGGATTGCTTACAGGAGGAGATATAAGATTAGATGGCACATAGGTATAACGAGCACTAGTGGAAATGTTTGAGGTAGGAAGGATGCTAGTAGTTGGTTGCATTGTTGTGGTCATTTGACGATTTATATACGAAGGAATTGAGGTTATGGTTGAGGAGGGAGGAGTTTGACTTCTTCCTTGGTTTTGTATAATTTTTGAAGCTTGAGCACCCCTAGTGGGGGAAGGAAGATGTTTTCCAAATATTTGAGCTATGTTACACACAACTTCTAGTCTTTCATCAATTTTTATCATGCGGTGAATACTATCTATGGCAGGTATAATAGTGTAGGAAATATTTTCAGTACTCACGCTATTTGGTAAATGAGCTAGGTCTTCATGCATTTTCATTATGTTTTCTTGAGGGATATGATCAACCATTTGAACACTTGGCATAGCACTTATTGGTAAGGTAGGAATAGAAATAGAGTTATCAAAGGTATGGTCCATACCTAATGAACTAATTCCAACACCAGAAGTAAGAGAGCTTGATAACCTAAGATCCACAATGAGTGTTTTATCATAGGATTCCATGAGTCTTGCACTTTGTCTAACCAAAATATTAGTTGAAGGACACAAACTACCATAGATCATACAAGAGATAAACCACAAAAAGTGCAATGGAAATAATATCCTATGTGAGTAATTACACTTGAAATGAAAGAAATTAGAATAACAAAAATTCTAAAAACAGAAACATAAAATTGAAGGCAGGCCATAGAAGAAGAAAAAAGTAATTTTAGATATTGAAAAAATGGAGAGTCAAATTCAATAGGGACTAAGACACCAGTAAAGGCATCTTGGTCCTACTGGTGAGATTCTGAAGTTCTAGAGGCTAAAATAGATAGCAAATAGTAGAGAGAGACTTATGAACCAAAAATCTTGAGAGGGACTAAGACACCAGGAAGGGAATTTTACTCCTAGTAGAGGTTTTTCTCATAAAAACAATAAATTATGGATTGTCTATAGTGCTTACATATTTCCTATCTAGGATGTTGATTTTTAGAAACAAAAAATTATGCCATTGAATGCAAGGAAAAGTAAATAGTAACAAGCAGTTAGATACAATGTTGAATATAATTTTCTTTCAATTTTGAATATAATAAGAATGTTTCTAAATGTAATTAAGTTGATGAACAATGCACTTTTTAGTTTTGGAATAAAATGAATGATACAAGAAAGCAGAAAATGCAACCTATATGCACTTTCACTAATGCATATATAAGAAAACCTAGATGCAATTTCACTAAATATGCAAAACCCTAGATGCAACTTCACTAATGGAAGATGCAATGCAATCTAGGTCTAAGGCTTTAATGGACTCGAAATCAAAAAATGAATACTCAACAAGATCGGGTTCACTAAAATGATTTATTTGAAAAGGGGGGATGCTTATATGATACCACCCTTCTTTCCACAAATCACTCACAAATTTCCTAGGATTCCTAATTGGACTGACTAGCAACCTCGCAAGGTGAGTCAATTCTCAATGAGGAAGACCTAGGAAAGGGTTCTTCCGTCTTTTATGGGTTCACCACCAAGAAAATGCTTGGAAAAGACAAATGAGCATTCAAATCTCAAAACCTAATTATGTAATCTAAATGAGAGATGCAAATAATGAAATTATACAATTGGGAGTTAGGAGATGTGTACTTGGGAAGTCTGGAAATGTTGTGAAGATTTCAAAAATGTAAAGAAAATGTCCAGATATGCTAGGAAGGACAAAGACATGCTTACTATTGTCTTAGTCCTACTGCTATTTTTTGAGGCAGATGTGTAGTCTTTGGAAGTTGGAGTAAGATATGAGAGAATCTCTAATAAATATAGTGGAGAGGACTAAGACACCCAAGGTGGCGTAATAGTCTTGTTATGAATTTTTGAAAATTCTAAATGTGGTCCTAAGCTCCAAGTTCTGCACTTGCTTCTTCTCCAATCTTAGTAACTGAAACTTCTAGATTTGGCATGTAGGTGAGTTTTCATCAACATGAAAATATTGCAATGCATTTTTGTAATTTTTCAATTTTGCACTTCAAATGATCTTAAGTCCTCAACCTAAATCTACAATCAAAAATATGCAAGAAAGGAAAAACTTGTTGTTTGTTAGTGAATGGGGGTTTCCCTTGGTCAAACCCATTGTTGGTAATTAAACCTTGAAATTAAATGAAATAATGAAGGGAAATGGTGAATTAACAACATGCATTGTAACAACTCACCAAACCCTTGTTGTAAAGTCTGCAAACTTGTGTGAAATGGGTACAATGGATATGGATCTTGAATCAAAGATATTGACTTGAATTGCTTACTTGAATAAAATCCCTACATCACAAATGTTAGCACAACAACACACATGATGTAAGAACCTCTTTGATATGATGCTTTGAATCTTGATGATGGCTCCAAATGCTTGACATAAATTCTCTTGAATGCTCTTGTGAACTCAATTTCCTATTAGGAATTCTCCCACAAAATACTTGGATTAGAATGAATGAACCTTGTACTTATACTTATCTACACTTAATATCTTGAAATTGTATCACACCAAGCCAACACATGAATTCATTAAATAAAGGAGGCTAAATCTTGCCAAAGTTTGAAATTAAATCCTAAGAAATAATTCATGGAGGGACTAAGACACCTTAGGTGGTTTCTTAGTCCCAAGTGATAAAACTTAGGGCAAAAACACCAAAAATGAGCCTAATTAAGATGCCTCAAAATTAGGGTCCCAAGACATTTTGGGGACAAAGTCACCCTAGATGACATTTTAGTCTCGACCCAAAAATCAGGGACACATAGATGAAATCATTAAATTATCATGTATGCATTGGAGAATGTTGGGATTAGCCATAAAAGGATATAATTCATAGGGCTTGTGGATGCAAAATAAAACCAATTAAGAAATAAATAGGGATAAATAAAGCAAGGTTGTCCTATAAAAGTGTCAAAATGCAAGGGTATACATTTTAATGCACTACACAAGCTATGAATCTGTAGCATAAATATAAGAGGGAAAAAATGTTTGTTTCTGGTGAATGGGGGTTTTCCTTGGTCAAACCCCATTTTGGTAATTAAACCTTGAATTGAAATATTGAAATAGGAAAGGGATGATGAATGAACAATACAATGTTGCAACTTGCCAAACCCTTGAATAAACCTTTTAAAATATGCAATATTAATCTTGATCTTGCATGAAATGGCTTCAATGGATGTTGATCTTAATGATTGAAATATGACTTTGAATTCTTGACTTGATCTTTGAAACGTACATCACAATGTTAGCTTCAAAAACATGCATTATGAAAGAAGAATTTGACATGGTGCTTGGGTCTAAATACTATAATGAATCTTTGATCAATAAATCTTCTCTTCAATACTCTTAACAATAATATTTTATCTTTTGGAAGTTCTCTCAATTGTTCTATTGAAATAAGCTATTAATTTGACAAAATAACCTTGTATTTATAAATATATATTGTGAATTTCCTAAAAATTAAACATTAGAAGTTGGAATTTAAATTTGAACTTGAGGGCCTTAAAATAATAGAAAAACATGTTTGAAAAATGGGTTCAAGGGCCTAGTGAGGACCCACTCACCCACAGGAAAATACATCCCAGGTCTGTATTCCTAGAACACACATTTCTCAATGTAAACTATTATGTATTTGCATTAATTATTGTCAGGATTCCCCTTTGAAAAATGTAATTTATTAGGCATAATTAAGTCAAATTTAATTTCAAGGTCACAAAAAATGTGTGAAAATGTATAGTAGTACATTTTTCTACACTACACCCATGTACAAATGCAATCACTCATAAATAGAGAAAAGGAGAAGACCTAGTGCGATGAAACTCCTCCCCAAAAGAGAGATGAAATTTTTTATCTCGGTGATTAATGAGAAGGAAAAAAATGATGGGAGTAAAAATACTCCCCATAAGAGAGAAGAAGAAGAAGAAGAGAGGCCATACAATCCCCCTCAATGTTTAATCTCTTGCAATGATGATAAAAAATAACTTAACAACATTATCCCCTTAGGAAGAAATAAAAATAAAATGTATAGGGTTTCAATTTTTATTGTGTAAACTCCAAAACAACAAAAAAAAATGTGTATAAAGATTTGTAAATGACTTAGAAATTTTTGAAAACATAGGTTCTAGAGGTCTTTCTTACCTAGTGATTAGTGGGTTTTTTTTATCTTGATGGTGGTATTTCCTAGCAGTAGGACTGCTTAGGGATTGTAGTGCCTTATCTTACTATAAAAAGAAAAAGAAAAAATAAATGAAACATAATATTTCTAGGGCCAATAGCATTTAGGGTTTATTTTCAGTTTGTTTAATATTTGATAATCATATAAAATTGGTCCTTAAATGTGGCATTGAAACGTTCTCCAAAATATTTTGTGAGTGTTAATTTATGCAAGCCATTGAGACTTTGGATGCCTCAATTATCATGATTTTTTTATTTTTTGGAAGGTACCTCATTGATTAAGCTTTCTGGAAACTATACTAATATAAATATACCTACATCTCAAACTTCATTTGAGTATTACTTAACCCACTTTTTTTTATTAATTTTGTGACCCTTGCAGATAATTTTAATTTAACACAAGAATCAACCATGTAATGATCTTAGTCAAGATATTTAAATAATGAGATAGTTGCATGTGGGAGTAGTTCAGTGTTTGAGTTCAATATATTTGTAGGGTTTCATATAGGTTGTCATTTTTATGACATTGTTTCATTCAATTAAAAATAAAATTGTTAACATAAGCAAAAAGACACAAAATAACATAAATCATTCTTCCAAAAAAATACCTCATCTCATAAATTCTTCTGAGTAGCCTTATGCCATTATGTATCTATTGTATTATAATGGATAAAAATGAGTATGTAATATTACTTATGATAGTAACAATAAAAAACCAAACAAAAGACAAATAGAAACAAAAATATATTAAAATAGTACTATAAAATTTTAGAGCATGTGTTGAATATGGTTATGCATGAGGAAAGCAGTTCAATGTTTTCTAGTTTAATCCACTTCTTTTTACAAATCATAATATCTAATAACTAAATGCAAAAATGACTTTCTATCTGGCCACACAAGTTAATTTAAATTTACAAAAGTCACATAATAGTAACATAGAAGGAGTTTAGCTAACCTTGGCAAGTGCTAATTTAGGATTTTACAATATTTTGAGTCATTAACACTTCACAACCTTGAAAAGTTCATATTTTTATGTTTCTTAATCCATTTTTCTTATACAATTCAATACCTTGGTATAACAATGATACACTATTTTACTTTTACATAAGATAGTGATAATCTCACTTGAACAAGGATAAGCATCATTTGGCTACTAATACTACCTAGATTACTATTTTTATCTTGAAAAAAATTTATCATGGAGCTTTTCTCCCAATATCATGGTGTCTATATAACTTTAGTGAAGCCTCAAGGTTGAATAACAATTTTAATCTTCTCCTAGCACATTGAATTTCCTTATAATATAGGCCCATTTAATCAAGGTATATTATCCTCAAGTTCAATCTTACAACTATTATGCCATAAATTGATTTCTTATGTTATCTTGCCTACTAATAGTTGCCCCTCTACTTCCTCCTCTATAGGTTTACTATTGCATTCTCACTAGACACAAATAGGCTATCTTGTGAAAATGTACACTCCCACCTCTAGATTGTTGGTTGTGTTCTTATTAATAAACTTCTTGCATATCCAAGAATTTTCAAAGAAAAAATTATAATTACAATATCATTGAACAAATCTATATATTTAATAACCTACAAAATCTATTATGATTTGTTTCCTCAATAAATATTCTAGATATAACATATTTCAAAAAATCCACTAATATAATTAGTTTTAAAATAACACTAATGTAGATCACAATATTTACATAAATAGCTTATGAATTCATTAGGATTTGTTAATCTTTGTTCAAAAAAGAAATTATGGTTCATACCAAAATTAATCTGAAACTAGCTTTAAATAAGTATAGGTATTCAAAATTTAACCATTGGAAAATTTAAAAAATACTGAAATTCTTCTTTTTTTTAAAAAGAATTGAAAAGGCTTGCCTCATTAATAGAGTTACTCCTAAGATCTACATTTTCACCCTCCATGGAGTAGTCTATAAGTAGCTTGAAGGAGTTACCATTTCAAAGAAATTGTCTCCACTTCTTTCCCCCTAAACCAAAGTGGTGGAAGTATATGTCGATACTACCAACAATTTTTGGCCCCATGATTATGATAATATTAAAGAATTAAAGTGATTTATTTCTCTTTTACCCTTTGTGCTCACTTGGTTCTCTTGTCACCTCACTCTTGTCCCCTATTTAATTGATGCGATTTACAATTTACCATTTCACATCTGTTTTCTTGCTCTATACATTATGATAATGAAGTATGAAGTATGATCTAAAATATTAACAGAAAATATTTTTCCCAATTAAATTTATGACCATTCAATATCTAACAAGAAATAAAATTCTACTATATTCTATCAAAATAAAATATTATATAATTTTACTAATTTTTTAAAAGTATATTTTAATAAATAAAATACAATTATTGAAAACATATAAACAAATTAATTTATAACCAAAAAGTTATAGTAATCTGTTTTTTAAGAAAATCTATTTATTTTCTTCATTTATGTGCTCTCTTGAGGGAAACATATATATATACTCTATATAATTCATTTAATTTCAATAGTATAAATTAACTATAGGTTCTTCAAAGAATTTGTTTGACTAAACAATTGGAAAACAAAATTACTGCATCAAATAAATTTAAAAGAAAAACTTGCACCATTCTCATATTTCTTTTCATTCCAGGATGAAAATCTAGAAACAACAAATTTCGAAAACAATAAAAAGTAATAGATGTTTTATGATGAGTCTATTATATTGGATTCAATAAGCACTGCAAACTTTTAGATGTGTCTTGTAAGACTAATATACTTTAAAAAAAAAAGAAAATATTGAAAGGCAGTTTAACTTTCTTAAAAAAATTGGCAGTAATGAAATTTGAAAAGAAAAAAAAATTACAAATATTTTATGAGTAGTTCTATTGTATGAAACTCAATAGACACCACAAAATTTCAAATGTGTTTTGTGAAGATAATATACTTGAAAATGACAGCATACTTAAAAAGACAGTTCACCTGTCTCAAAAACTTTGAATACAAGTAAAAAATGAAAAAAAAAACACACAATTACAGACATTCTATGAGTAGTTATATTATATTGGACTCAATAGATACCACTAATCGTGTAAAATATAAGTGTCGTTCCACCAATGCTTACAGTCATATACGGAACAAAAAGCCTGCAAGCAAGTGAGGATCAGAAGTATCCCCGTCGCCAGAACAGTGAGGAGCTGCCATGAACCAAATATGTATTTGTTTCCGTACTCCTTCGCAGCAATGCTCCATCTGTTGTGGTAATGGTTGTTGACGTCCGCTATCACTTGGTCCAAATATTTAACTCGCGTCAGTTTAACGCATTTACCCAAGCCATTCCAAAGATTTGCCACTTTCCCGTCGTCTGCCAGATGATTGTAGATAATCCCGCTCTTTCTCAGCAGCCGAACATCTTCGTCTGTGTCGATGATGCCGTTCATGAAATCAGTGTAGCGAGTGAAGATCAACGCACCAGGAGCCGCCGAAACTTCGAACGCCACCAGATTTCTGAGAACTACTTCGGTGTTGGATTCCAACCTCAATTTGGGAAGATAAAGAGTTGCATTGATCTGGTCGAAGCGAATTGTGGTGACGTCTCCATCAGTTGGACGGAATTTTATTCCTGCTGAGTATAAATCGGAGACTGAGGGAATGTCTAGTTCGTCACGTGTAGGAGGAGTATCGACAGAGGAACAATCTCTCTCCTCATCTTTTTCTTCATCCTCTTCATCTTTGCGCTTAATTGAAAGAGTTTCAAAAGCGGAAAGAAGACCCGCGGACAACTGTGTCACTAACTGGACAGGCCTTCCTTTTAAGACACGCTCAGGGAGTGCCGAGGCAAGTTGAACAAGACCGATCTTTAAAGAAGAGAGATACTTCCATAAAGTTTTCAGAGCACGCGTTAAGTATGTTGGATTCGGCAACGGGACATTCCCATCCTCATTCTTCGTAGAAATGGTGTCCTCCATGGCTGCTGCAGGGACTATAGAGTAGTAGAGCACCTCCAATATGTGACCTCTTTCTTTTATACGCAACCTTGAACTATCCCGCATGCTCAACTTAAATGGCGACCATTCTTTACAGGCGAGAGTCACCAGATTGCAGAGACTTTCTTCTGCCTTATCTTGAGAACCCAACTGCATTTCCAGCAGCTTTTGCAAGAGGAACAAAGGTAACTGATTCTCGAGCATCATCAGATCTCTCATAATTGCATTGTGGGTTGCACTTCTGCGAGACGGATCTAAAACTCTGCCCAGTCGCTTCACCTGGGATGACACTCGCGCAAAAGCCTGGTCCGCCCGTTTGGCGTAGAACTGCAAGCACTCAAGCAGGAACGATGCGTCTAGAACCATAAGCCATGCAAGGGCTTCCTCGTTGTAGTCAAGATATTTGTGGTAGCAGTTCCTGATCTCCCAGTCGTACTTCTTCAGCTCTTCCACAACAGATTCCAATTCGCTATCACCGGTTAGCGTCTTCTGAAATCTTCGCGCAGCAGCCACTTTATTTCTCTCCATTTCGTACAGTTGGGATCTCCAGTGGTGATATGGTCCAATAGAGACGCACTGTGGAATATAAGCTTCTGGCTTCACTGCCAACAGCTCCTTGGGCACACCAAAAATGGATACAAAAATCTCCTTTTCGTCTTCTTGCTCGCCATGTCTTTGCAAGCCTTCCTTGATTTGAATAACCCAGACATCTTGATCGATGATTACTTCATCTGCACTCATCAATTCCATGAGTCCTACTCCGCAACAGATGAAGGATCACAGAAAGCAATCAGCCAAGCAAGCGATGAAAATAAGATAATCGAATGCTCAAATATGCGAAACAGGTGGGCAAGTGGGTCGTATATATAGCTTTCATCTCGGCTCTAGCGAAAACGCGACTAGAATTCCACAGAAAGTTCTACACGTCTAGCGAAAATTTGAAACGCATTTCTATGCCTGGAGTTTCACATGATAAATGCTTAACGGAAAGTATTCCATTCAAAGTGTCAAGAATTCTGGTTACTCTCAGATGGTACTCGCATACGCTGGGAGAGGGCCCTCTGACAAAGCCTATCTAATCCAAAATATGTAAAGTACAAACTTAAAATTAATAAATTTCAGACTATCGCAAGATGAATCATGCAACTTAATTTTAAGAGTTTGATGTTTAGTCCCCATCTTAACAAATATTTTCATTAAGCAGCACTCGTTATCTAAGAAATCTTGTCAATGGCTTATATTGCGGAGCGCCCACAAGAATACCCTGCCACGTTTGAACACAATTATCCCATGTTTACATTGAATGATTTGAAAGAATTTCATCCTGCATTTATGATTTCCATAAGACATTTGAAAGTAATGATGTTTGCCCGTGTCACTGTTATTACTATTTTATTTTGTTAAAGAGTATTCTTTGAAAATTAAACAAATTAAGAGAATGATCTAGTAATATGAGAAATAAAGCTATCAATAGAGGAATCGTTATCATAGATATGTTCTCCCTATTATATTGTAGTAGTTTTGTTTATTTTTAAATGAAATAATTAAATTAAAACATGAAAGAAAAATGATTGTATTATAGTCTCCTTTTATATTGTAATTTTATTTATTTTGAAGTTTATCAAATGATATTAATAAAAACTAAACCTTCTACATAATCCTTTTTTAAAACCTGAAAACATTCCAAAAAGAAAATATGAGTTATCTTATCTTCTACAATCTAACAATCATGATATTATAATTATAGTTTAAATTTAAAAATCACTCCACAGACTATCAAATTCCAAGTTATAGGAAGTCAAGCCGAATTATTGATTCCGTAATAGACACGACAGAATTGTAAACGTTGTTGATATCCATTTCAATATTCCGTATCGATTTGGTAATTCTAAGCCTTAAAAAAATCGTAATTTTGATTTGGATGAAATTAGTAAGAAATGCGAAGGTGATCGATAGTTTGGCACATGCGGGGTCAAATGTTGTTGCGTAATGGAATCAGATTTGCCGTCCAAGCTCTCTACTCCCTCCAACACATATGCACTTTCCACGTCTCGAAATTTGACCTCCTTAACTTTCAAGTATTTAATGTTTTATCAGTTCGTCAGGAGGAAAATCCAGTATGTAGATTTATTTTATTTTATTTTAAGGTTTATTAATTTTGGAGGAGAAAAATGTAATATTTGTTTTTAATGGATGTCAATGTTGATTTATTTTAGAATTTAATTATTTTATTTTATTGAGTTTTAAGTTTATATTTAATATTATTTTGTTTAAGAAAATTAACTTTGAAATCTATTATATTTTTTTAATATATTTTTATTTACAATTACATGACACTTGTCTTGAGTTGAAAATTAATAAATCATTTTTAAAGAATGATAATTCAATGAAATTGTCTTTATTTATTGGCATGGATGCGGAAAGTGTCAAATTAAGTGTCTAAAGTTGTCGATTTAAGGATATCATTGTAAAACACTTTCAATAATTAAAAAAATGGGAGAAAAAATAAACGTTATACTAAATATTAGACAAACAAATCTCATTCAGCATTAGTCATAGTTGAATCACAATTGACATCAAACACAAGAATAAAAAAATAATGTATTTCTATTGTTTTTTAAAGTTATCTCTATTCTAATCTTCATAGTCCAGGGATTCCACATACTAAATAAGATTTTTGATTTCAAATAGGCTATGGAGAGAATTTGCAAAGTATTAGACATTGGACTAGTTGGCTTTTCAATTGGATGAGTAGAGAAGGTTTGGTTCTTGTTTGATCACTTGTGGGAGCATTGTATTTCGGGTGTGATTATATAAGTATGTAAACATGTTAGAAGGAAAATAAATTGTGGTAGTGCATATTACTATGAAACATATATGATTGTAGAACTAGTTATCGAAATTGAAGCTTCTTGAAACAAGTTTATATATTTTTGCAAATTTTTGGCTTTGATGGAGACAAGTAAGGTGTCTTCTTGTTTGAGGACATAGTTGATATACATGAGAGATTTGGAGTCTTGGTTCAATGAGAGTAAATCACAAGCGCAGTGATGGTGATGATTATGGTGTCATGTATGTTTATGTGAATTAGAGCATTAACACAACATGATCATGTATGCAGTTGATAGGTGGTGGTGTGGTTTAGTTTGAGGAGGTTTATCTCATCTCCTTGATGCTTGTTTGGTTTCATGCTATGGTAAGTTTGATATTTGATTTTTTTGCAAAATCAAATCTATAGGTGATCAAGTGTCGGAGTCTTGAGATCTATAGTATATCTTTGCTTGTAGATTATCAATGTGATTATGAGTTTGCGTATTTTGTTGATTTAGGATCTACAAGCTATGTAATTGTGTGAATTGGCCACCAATTGTGTTGTGGTGTGATGACTCTGATTTTGATTCTCTATGTTCATAGGTATTTTTCAGTGTTATTGTACATTCAATTAGTTGGCCTTGGTTGTAATCATTTGTTCTTTGGTATGTTGTAGTGAGATAAGAGGATGGATGAGTAGAGCACTTTAATAGTAAGTTATGGGGACAAATGATTTTATTTAATCATGATGTCATGGATAGCTTTTAACAGTGATTTTTTGGTGGTATTAGTATCTTCTTCGCTTAGAGATCCTGGCTCAATTTTTTTCTTTGAATTTGTTTGTATTGCAGTTGAGTATGTGTGGACAATGGGTGATATTAATTTTTTATATGATTATCAAAATGCCATGTTGAGTTTGGTATCAAACTTTAATGAGAACTTGTGTAGTTATGTGGATTCATCACTTGGTGATAGATGATCCTCTACAATGGTTGTTGGTGTCATGGTGAAGCTTATTGATCCAATGAGAGTTCTTTGAAAATTTTAGTTTCACTATCAAGAGATGGAAAGGTTATCTTCATGTGACTAGAGATGCTTGACATTTTGGTTTTTTTTTAGACTGCAAGAATTAAAATTTGGTAGCTACGCCCTTTAAACTGTAGTACACAAGGTAAAAAAAATCACATGACTGGTGATGCATATGTGACACGAGCTTGAGTACCATGGGGATGGTGGGGAGACTAGACCTCGTGACATCTTTCTTGCAACATGATGCTTTAGCCAATTGAGTAAGGCCCACCACCCTAATACTTGACATATTGGTTAGCCATGGAGAACTATTAGATTTTGTAGTTGAGACATGTCAATCTATTAGTTATCAATTTTGACAAGTGATCTTTGGTTTAAAGGATGATTTGGTGTTGTGCCATGATAGAATATTGATTTATCATTATATTTTAAATGCCATGATAAAAGTGTTCTTGGGAGGATAATAATTTCACTAGAGGATATGACAAATTCATTTTTATAAGATGTTAGATCATGATATCATGATGTGTTATTTATTTTACTGACATGTAGTTAAAGCTTTGGCATTGGTCTTGATACTTTTTTGTGTACTTAATACATTTTTCATGTGCTTGGGAGCTTAATGATATTGTCATGTTGTATTTGGAGATTGGTATGGATTGATCGATTATAGGTTCTCATGGATGTTTGGAGACTTGGGTGAGGCAATTTTTGAGATAGTTATTCTTTAGAGGTTTCAACAAGAAGTTGAACAAGGAACCTTCATCTAGATATGGATGTTATTTCATCATGGACCTATATATGAGGTTGTTCTTAGATAGTGTTATTGTGAATTAGTGTATCATAGAGTAGCAATCTCATTCCCTACTCTTGCTCTAGTAAAAAAATGCTCATCTGAGAGGAATTTCCCATTCTACTTTTATATGTATTATGCTTTATGTTTTTCATTTTCATGGATATAGATCTTGAGCTTTACTTGATATTTTGGGAGTGCTCATTTGAGGAATGTTTGGCATGCTTATCTCCTTGTGAATATGAATTTCTTTTATGACGTCACTTATGAGGAGTTTTGTTGTCCACTTTTGCAAACACACCCCACCTGAGGTAGGACCTGTTGGATGTTGTGGTTGTGTTGATGATATGTGGTTTTCATTGATGTCAAAACTATTAGCATAAATGTATTTGAAGCTATATATGTCAAGTATATTGAAAAAATTGTAGTAAATGAGTTCTAGGTTGTCAGTGGTGAAGTGAAGTTCAGTATGGTGGTTATTTTTGTATGTTGTCGATCAAAGGTTTTGGACAAAAGGGTTTGTTGTTGAGTGTATCCAGTTTATCAATGCCGAGTTTTAGAGATTCAAATGAAGATCAAGTTATGAGGATTTCCATTTAGACAATTTTTTTATTTCTTTAGTTGGTGTTCCTGATTAGATGATGCTACATTAGTTACTTCAGTTGTTGTGGATGCTTCTCTTGTAATTTTTTATGCTTGTGGAAATTTATATATCATGCTCTATCTTTGTTTCACATCCACATTAATCATTGTGTTCGTGGTTGGCAAATTTCTCTTGCATGTTCATGTTTTTCTTTTTCTTAGTCGACATAGTGTTTGTAGCATGTTGTGGATCTTTAAGGAGAAATTAATTGAAGTGTCTTCATGTTGGAGATGTTGATTTGGGTCCTCACTAAGTTATGGCCAACCTTGGTTGATTCACATTAATAATCTTTAATTTTTTGTGCGGACAATTTATATTCCTTTTATTATTTCTTTGTGGCCGACTTGTAGCGATGAAGTTTCATGTTGTGGACATATAAGAGTGATTTTTTATTCAAATTAAAGTGTGAGAAAGGTGTTATTTTGTGTGTGTGTGTGAATAATGTCCTAAATCATTCAAAGGCATAGCATAGTGTGAAGAATTTTGAAGAAGTGTGAAGAAGAGTGAAGAAGAGTGAAGATGTGTTCATGTGCTTAATTGGAATTGTAATAAGGCATTAGCAGATGCTATTTTCTCAGTTCAAAATCTAGATGGCTTTAATCCAAATCTCTTTTTAATACAATGTGTCTTGCTTTGTAATTGAGTAGTGAGCTCTAGGAAATTTTCCTAAATGCATGTGTATTCCCCATATTTCATTTTCATTATACTTTTATCACAGTATAATCTTGTGGACTAACCTCCACCGTAGTTTTTCCCCTAATAGGTTTTCCATGTAAAAAATATTGGTGTTATGTGTGTTTCTGATGTGTTGATGATTTATGTTTTCATTGTTAATAATCAGATAAGAGAATAAGGTTAATAAGTTGAATAATTTTTAAATTTTTGTGACAACTGATTCACCCCCACTCTTAGTTGTTTTCGCTTGTATTGCCAACAATTGGTATCAGAGTAGTTTCCTTGGAAGAAGTTTAACAACTTAAGGTGATCTAGGATGGCAAGTTACAAGAAGGATAGTCTCAGATTTGATGGAAAAAATTATTCTTTGTGGAAGATTCAAATGGATTGCCATATAAGATGCATTGGTGAACCCTACTGGAGCATTACAAGTAATATGTATATTATTCCATAGAATGGTCCTACTACTTTAGCTGAGATCAAATATGTTGAGTATAATATCTAAGCTAAGGAAGCTTTGTTGAGTGCTTTGATTGATTCTGAGATGACAAATGTTATGGATCTAAAGATTGCTTATGAGATATGGAAAATGTTGGAAACCTTGTATGAAGGTGATGCTAATGTGAAGATTGCCAAGTTGTAGAGTTTGAAAGGGAAATATGAAAGGTTGAGAATGTGTGATGATGAGAACATTAATACTTTCTTGCAAAGAATGAATGAACTTGTGTGTGGTATTAAATGTGCTGGTGGAAAGATTAATTTGAGATTGTTGCTAAAGTGCTTAGATCCCTGCTTGATTCTTACAAAGTCAAAGCTAGTGCTATTGACGCGCTCCAAACTATAACAAACATAACCAAAGATACATTGGTTGGTAAGCTAACTACTTTTGAGTTGAGAAAATTTGGTGATGCCCTTCCTAAGGTTGAATCTGCATTTAAGGCTTCTACTTCTAGAAGAGATAGACAAAGATATGATCTAGGCGAGTGTTCATCTACAAAGACATTCAAGTATGAGGATTAAATCAAATAGATTGAAGAAGAAAAAAGATAGCTAGAAGAGTTTGAAGCACTTATTTTCAAAAGAGTACCAAGAGCAAAAGGTAAGTATGAAGGAAAATTACCTCTTAAATTATTTTCTTTCAATATGATAGGTTAGTTTGCATCAAGGTGTTTGAAAAGAGCTGCTAAACCAAAACATAACAAGCCTAGATTTCATAAGAAGTGATACTATGTTGTTGATGAAGGCGTGATAAATGATGAATCTGATAAAGGAAATAGAAGTGATGATTTATGGGTGTTTATTACTATCAAGAAAAATAATCTTGTATCTATTGAATCTTCTGGTTGTACAAATGTGGAGAAAGCCCTGGCTGCTCAACTTGAAGAAAAATATGAATGGGTAATTGATAGTGGATGTTCACATCATATGATAGGACACAAAAGTAAGTTTCTAAGCTTGAAAAAGTATGATGGTGGTATTGTGATATTTGGTGATAATACAACTAGTGTGATCTATGGAAGAGGTTGAATTTCTCTTGATGGTAAGCATAATACTGATGATGTTCTATATGTGGAAGGCTTGAAGTATAATCTTCTGAGTGTTGGAAAAATGGTTGATAAGGGATACAATCTCTAGTTCAAGGATGGAAAGTGCAGAATATTGAGTTTTGGAAATGATATTGCATCAGGTACAAAAAAGAGGGTAATATCTTTCACTTGATTGCTGCTAGTAAAAGTTGTTTGATTGCTCAAGTTGATGAGAGTTGGTTATGCAAAAGGATTATGTTTTTTGTTAACTTTGATAATATTGTCAAGATAACTTCCACTAAGGCTATGTTAGATCTTCCTAAGTTGGTGAAACCTACAAATGCAATATGCAAGGAATGTCAATTGGGAAAGTAAACTAGGATTTCATTTTGGAGTAAAAAGCATTGTTCAAATAAATTATTAGAGATTATGCATACTAATCTATGTGGTCCCTCTAAGGTCAAAATTTTACAAGGTTACAGGTATTTCATGTTACTCATTAATGATTATTCTAGAATGGTATGGGCTACTTTCTTAAGAGAGAAATTTGAAGCACTAGAAAAGTTCAAGATCTTTAAAGCTGTGGTTGAGATAGAGATAGGTTTGAAGATTGAATGTCTAAGATCAGATAGAGTTGGTGAATTCACTTCTGGTGATTTTAATACTTTTTTTGAAGAACATGGAATAAAGAGAATTATCTACACCACAGATCCCTCAACAAAATGGAGTTGTGGAAAGGAAGAATAGAACAATTGAAGATGCTGCTAGAACTATGATGCTGGAAGGAAATGTTCCTCATATCTATTGAAGAGAAGTCATGAGTAATGTTATGTACATACTCAACCGGGTACAAATCAAAGGTGATACTGGTAAGACCCCTTTAAATCTATGGACTGGTCAAAATCCTATTGTTAAATAATTCTAGATATTCGAAAGAAAATGTTATATTAAGAGAGATGAAGGCATATAAAAGTTTGATGCTAGGAGTGATGAAGGTATCTTTCTGGGTTATGCTACTAAAAGTAATGCCTACCGATGTTACAATAAAAGATTGAAGAAAATGGTTGAAAGTGTAAATGTTAAGGTTGATGAAGAATTTGGTACACTATCTAGAACTTGTGGATATGACTCTAATGATTAGGATGACAGTACATTTAAAGGAAAGAAATTTCAGACTACAAATCAAGTGCAAATCAATCTGTTAAATCAATAAAATGAAGGAGGAGAAACTAATGAAAGAGAAGAAGAAAGATAAAAAGATCTTGAAGTTGAAGAAAATCCTAAGAAGACTCTGAGGTATGTAAGATTAAATCATTCAAAATATTAGATTATAGGTGATAAGAACAAAGGTGTCTAGACTAAGAGAAAGATTGTATAAGAGTATTTCTTGATTTCAAAGGCTGAGCCTACTAGTGTGAATGAATCATGTAAATATGAGAATTGGATTGAAGCAATGAAAGAAGAGCTAAAACAGATTGAAAATAATGATACATGGATTCTTGTTCCCAGACCTAAGGATAAGAATGTTATTGGAACCAAATGGGTCTTTAGAAACAAACTGAATGAGCAAGGTGAAGTGGTTAGAAACAAAGAAAGACTGGTATGTAAAGGATATTCACAAATGGAAGGAATTAATTTTGAAAAGACCTTTGCCCCTGTCGTTAGAATTGAAGCTACAAGATTATTTCTTTCCTATGCTACTCATAAGAACTACAAAGTTTTATCACATGGATGTAAAATCAGCTTTTCTAAATGGTGAATTGGAAGAAGTGTATGTTGAGCAACCTAATGGATTATAGTTGACTGATAAAGAAGATATGGTGTGTCATTTGAAGAAAGTATTGTATGGACTCAAGAAAGCCTCTAGAGAATGGTATGCAAGATTGGACAAGTATTTGCTAAAGCTTGGATTTAACAAAGGTACTCTTGAGAGTAATTTGTATTTGAAGAATGATGATAAAGATTTGATTGTTGAAGTCTTTGTTGATGATATTATTTTTGGAGGAGATGATGCTTTGTGCATGAAGTTTGCTAATGATATGTTGAATGAATTTGAGATGTCTATGATTAGTGAGATGAAATTCATTTTTGGATTGAAAATTACTCAATTAGATAAAGGTATTTTTATATCTCAATCCAAGTATGTGAAGGAATTGTTGAAGAAGTTCAGTATGGAAGATTCAAAGCCAATTGGTACACCCATGGTGACTAGATGCAAGTTGACAATAGAAGATGATTCTCTAAAACAAAATCAAACAAGATATAGATCAATGATTGGTGGATTTTTGTACTTAACTCAAAATAGGCTTGATATCATGAATGATAAATGTATTGTTGCAAGATTTCAAGCTAATCCAAAAGAATCTCATGTGACTACTGTGAAGAGAATTTTTAGATACTTGAAGGGAACTATTGATCTTGGCCTATGGTATCCTAATGATGATGATCTTACTTTGATTGTCTTTACTAATGCTGACTAGGTAGGAGATGTGAATGACATAAAAATTATTAGTGGTGGAGAATTTTTCTTGGGTAAGAAGCTAATTTCATGGCTAAGCAAGAAGCAGAATGCCATTTCCTTGTCTACTGCAAAGGCCAAATACATTGTTTCTACTAATAATTGTACTCAAGTCTTGTGGATGAAACAAATGTTGAAGGATATCAGAATTATATATGATGAGCCTATTGCTATATTCTATGATAATTCAAGTGCTATTAACATTTCCAAGAATCTGGTGTTGCATTAAAAAATAAAGCATATATCTATCAAGTTTCAATTTTTGAGGGAGAAGGTAAGTGAAAAGGAAGTCAAATTGGAGTATGTTCCTACTAAGGAGAAAATTACAGACATCATTACCAAGTTGTTGCCTAAGTATACTTTTGAGTATCTCAGAGGGAAGTTAGGGGTGATTACCCCTCCTAATAAGAACTAAGGATGGATTGCATTGCATTAGTCCATGCATTTATCATAGTCATATCATGTCTCATATTGATGTTGTGGTGGCCGCTACTCAGGGGGAGTAGTTAGATGTTCAAAAATTAATACATTTGGTTGAGAGCTTAGAGAAATTTGTCATTGATGTCAAAAGGGGAGAAGATTCATGTGAAAAACTGGTGATTATCTAAGGAGAAGAACCTTGTGGGGAGAAATATTATGTGAAAGTGTTGAGGAGATAATCAGTCAAAACCTAAGTAGGGGTTAGTTGTGTTGATGGTGTTTTTCACATCATGTGTTTCCATCAATGTTGAAGGGGGAGATTGTTGGATGTTGTGGTTGTGTTGATGATATCTAATTGTCATTGATGTCAATACTATTAGCATAAATTTATTTGAAGTTGTATATGTTGAGGATATCAAGAAAATTGTAGTAAATGAGTTCTAGGTTCTTAGTGGTGAAGTGAAGTTCAGTATGGTGGTTATTTTTGTACATTGTTGATTAGAAGTTATGGACTAAAGGGTTTGTTGATGAGTGTATCTAGTTTATCCACGTCGAGTTTTAGAGATCCACATGAAGATTTGATTGAGTTATGAAGATTTCCATTCAAATAGTTTTTTTGTTTCTTTAGTTGGTGTTCCTGATTGAAGATGATTATATTTTAGTTAGTTCAGTTGTTGCAGATGATTCTCTTGTATTTCGTCATGATTTTGGATGTTTCTATATCATGCTCTATCTTTGTTCCATGTATGCATTGATCGTTGTGATCATTGTTGGCAATTTTCTCTTGCGTGTTCATGTTTTTCTTGTTCTTGGCCAACATAGTGTTTGCAGTGTGTTGTGGATCTTCGAGGAGAAATAAATTGAAGTGTCTTCATGCTAGAGATGTTCATTTGGGTCCTCACTAAGTTAAGGCTAACCTTGGTTGATTCAAATTGATAATCTTTAATGTTTTGGGCTGAAAATTTATATTCATTTTATTATTTCATTGTGGCCAACTTGTAGCAATCAAATTTCATGTTGCGGATATATATGAGTGATTTTTGATTCAAATTTAAGTGTGAGAAAGGTGTGCTTCTATGTGTGTGTATGAATAATTTCCTGAATCATTCGAAGGAAGAGTAGAGTGTGAAGAATTTTGAAGAAGTGTGAAGAAGTGTGAAGAAGTGTGAAGAAGAGTGAAGTGTTCATGTGCTTAATTATAATTCTAATCAGGAATTAGTAGATGTTATTTTCTCAGTTCAAAATTCAAATGGCTTTAATCCAAATCTCTTATTAAGATGTGTCTTCCTTTGTAATTGAGCAGTGAGCTCTAGTGAGCTCTTGCTTCACCTGTTTGAACTAACACTTTATCTACACTTGAGGTTCCTTTGGTTACATAATTTTGGTCTTAAAGAACCCTTAAAGCTGAGATCTTTTACTAAAATTCCACCTTGAGGAAAAATTGGCTAAGTTTGGAAGACTTTAAGAGATTTTTCCTTTAGGTAGATTTTTTGAAGGGGGTTACTTTTTGGAGAATCTAGGATGCTCCAAAATTTCTGAAGTCTAATCATTTCGTAGAATCCCATCCTTTCTCGATTCCATAAAATCTTCCTTCTCTTCATATTCATGAGGTACAATGATGTCCTTTCAAGATATTAATATCTTGTCAGTTGACGTACTTGACAATAATTAATGAGCATTTTAAGGGTCTTTTAAGTTGTTTTTGGGCCTTCATTTATCCATTTGCATGTTGTGTCTTGAGTTTGGCGACATCATTATCCTTGTAGTTAGTGATTCAAGTGGCTGCATTCAAAAATTTGATCAAATTTGAGGGTGTGCTTTATAGGTTTTGATCTTTCCCTTCGCTCAAAAGGTATGAGAATCAAACTGGTTACAATTTCAATTTCATTTTATAAGTTTCATTGCCTCGAAGACATGTTCCCTTGTGATCCATTTCCTTGCATTCAATTTGATGGTATGAGACATTGTTTTCTTGGATTTACTTGTTGGTGCTTGATTTTCCTTTAATTTGGCAATTGAGGCATGGATTTTGTGGGCTTTTTTTTTTTTTGTAATTTCTTGGGAATTAGTTAGCACATTATTCAAATTAAGGAATTGATCTTCCTTTTGAGTTTTCCTTTTAAGGTTTCTGCAAATGGTAGGTTAGGGCATGCAAATTTTATACAAACTAGGGTTTTCATTCACAATTTTGTTATTAACTTGGGAAATTCTTGGGCTTTTAACTAATTGATCCCTAGTTATATGCACCTTTTCCCTAATTTTGGTAGATACGGATATAAGTTTTGTCATTG
>VDFB02067122.1:0-43360 GCA_007258455.2 Sequoia sempervirens
ATAGTATGCACCAAACATCCTCGATTGTGATGGTCACCTCATCAATGGGAAGATGAAACGATGATGTCTCGCTATGCCATCTCTTGGATAGCATTGATAGCATCCCAAGGTGTGTGCGCACAGGAATTGCATATGCAATGTGCCAAAGCCTGGTGATCCCAAGTCGGTCCTGGTCTCTATTGCTAAGACCCTGAAGAACAGTTGCCAAGACCCATGATCGGTGCTCCCAAGAGTACAGCTCCCTAGGCCTGTCCTGCATCAGCAAAGTTGACATGTTAAAATTTTCTAGAAAATTCCTGACCTAACACTCCAAACTTGCATCTAGTGGCACAGTTTGTGAAGGCGTCGCAGTTTGAGTTTTCTCAAACTCCAACGCTGGACTTAGAATTTCACCATATAGCACCGCTGCGGCACAATTTCACCCTAGTGTCACAGTTTTCTTGAAAAGGGCGCCACCGTGGTGCACTTTTCTCAAACTGGCCCACGAGTCCAAGCTGAGCCTGAGCCCAGTAGTGGAGTTTTTAAACTCCAAATTGCACTGTTGCGGTGCTAAACAGTGTCGTTGCAGTGCAAAATGGCCAAAAGCGGGGTGCTTCAAACACAGAGCAATGCTATAATAGTGCCACTGGAGGCGAGCTCTCCCTAAAACTAGTAATAAATGCACTAAATTTAAAAAATGAAGTGTCAGTTAGGGTCACATACCAGGGCACCGATGCCTGATGGCTACTGGTAGGTCCGAACTCAGTCCGAAATGTGTAGGGAAAGCTGTCATTGTGCCATATCGTCAGGAGGTTAGAGCTCAAATGTTGAGGTTCACTAGCGGAGGTGTGTGAAAATGAATTGAAAGTGACCCCTCGGGCCCCTTTTTAGCCAAAAAATTAGGGTTTTTTAGACCTAATTGGCTATCCTACTAGGGTTTTGGATCCCCGCACCTATTTTCATCCGTTCGAGGCTTGTTTTTCATCATTTTATTGGGTTTAGACATGTTTTTAGCCTCCCAGACCACTTTCGGACCTCTCAGGCACTTTTTCACCTTCTTTTCACGAGATCACCCAAAAAATTGAAATTTTCATCCGATCTCTTGAGGGGGCATCATAATGGCATATTTCCTCTCGCCATGCAGCGGTGGGGCAAGTTTTTAAAATAATTTTTTTTGGCTTTGATCAAGATCATTTATTCTTTGAACCAATGCAACGAGTGCCTTGCTTCAAAGAGGGGCAAAATGTAGACATAAAAAATATACTGATTGACATCGTGCATCTGATCCTGACTTACTAACGTCGTTTCTTCCTAAATCATCCCTTGGTCTCACTGGTTAATCAAATTCCCTTATCTAATTAAATTCATCAATATTCGTCTCTTAATTAAATAAATCATTTTGTCTAATTAAGTCACTTTTCTTGTTAATTAAATCAATCCATCTGATATAATTATCCCTATTTAATTAAGTAATCAATTTATTTGATTAAATCCCAAAAGTCTATCCATTGAATTAAATAAGTTAAAACCTTATTTGATTTAATCTAATACCATCCCTTTTAATTAAATAAATCAAAATATTTATTTAATTAGCCTCTTATCATATTCCTCTCTTATTTGATTTAAATAAACCCATAAATTTGAGTCAAATAAGTCACATCATCTAATCTCCTTTTAAATTAATTAAACCCTTGATTAATTTAACCTCATCTCATGTCACATCCTCTAGATAATGCAAGTTGCACATGAAAATAGATTTAATTCATTTATTAAATCCTATTTTCCCTCACATGGCATCTTTTGGAATATTCTCTCAATTTGAATTCAAAAATTCCAAGTCAACATGTACATCCAACAAGGCAATAAATTCATCTTACATGTCCTTTGCCTTGAGCCAAGTGGCATTTATTGCATTTTCCCTTCCCTCTTACATGTCATTTCAACAAATTTGAATTTCAAATATTGGCATTTATTGGCACAAACCCCAAATCTTGCACAACCATCATCCATTCATAGCTTGACAAGTGGCATCATATCCTTGGATGAAAGTTAGTCCCACATTGCTCAAATTTGGGCTTTCATCCATCTTGAAATCCTATAAATGAAGAGCTCCTCTCCTCATTTGATCATCCACAATTTGAGTAAAGTTACCATGCTCAAATATCTATCAAGTTTCATACCATTGAGTTCTTAGCTAGGTTCTTTTGCATATTTAGCTTGGTGTCTTCATCATTCATCATCAAAAGTGGATCACATTTCTTCATCAAATCTCCATTTGAAGCTTGCAATCATAGGAATTGGGAAAGGGCCAAATTTCCACATCAAATTGGCACCAATTCCCCCATGGGATTGAGAGTTTGCTTACTTAATTAGGATTCAATCTTGTTTTATGATTTCATAGTGTTTTTTATCATTTTCTTCCTAATTTGAGTTATGTTAATGAATCTCATGGGGAATCCATGTTTAGGCTTGCATTTCCTTGTTTAACTTGTTTAATCATGTTGTTTTGTAGGTACTTAGGCTTCGGTTCACACAAGTTGTACAAATCATTAGTAAAATCCCACAATCATAGAAAAATGTTAGTTGATTAGTATCCAAAACTAAAATCAAATGAAATCTCAAATAAAAAAATTTAGCATTCTAGATTACCTCAAGTTTGCCTCTACATGAATTCTCCCTTTTGCTAGATGCAAGATCGCCCTTTCAGGAGATAGGAAAGATCATGTTCACCTATTGAGTGGAGAGGTTGGAACATTTTCGTCTTTGTGGTCAAAGTGAAATCACCCTTCTATTTAGCACGTTCACCCCTTGTAGACTCTCCAAGCGTATTTTCCTCTAAAAATTATGGTCTTGATTAGTAGCTACAAGTTCACCTTTCTAACGGAAAGGTGTATACGCTTTCGTCATTGTTTAGTGCAGGTCTACCCCTGTGTCAGGAAGATTCACCACTACGTGTGAAATATGATTCTACAAAACTTCAAACTACAAAGCACATAAAAGTAGACCCATGACATGGGTCCCACCGAGTGTTCCAAAAATATGTGAAAGTGAAATTCCCTATTCCAAGATACAAAAAAAAAGGAAATGCAAGTAAGGAAAACACTAACAATCACCCCAAGATTTCCCTCATTGAATTCAAACAAAATACAAGAAAATGAAGTTTTTTTTACCTTGCTTGAATTTTTGAGTTGGTTGGCCCTTTTGATGGTTGATATGTGTGCTCCTTTGTTGAAAAAATGGCATGCAAGTGTTCTCAAAATGAATCTAGTGTGATGGTGGATGTGGGTAATGTATTGAATGTAATATGGTGGCTCTAAGACACTACAACAACGGTGAATAGTATGCTTGGTGTATGAGAGTGCTAAAGTTGGCTTGACTGCCTAAGTGTTAGAGTGATTGAGTCATGCCAAAATGAGGGAAATTCCACTAATTTTAGGGGAAGTGATTCTATACCAATGGATGGCTAAGATGCATGCAAGGTGGAGGAGATCAAGGGCTAGGGTGAGTTGAGAACTCACAAGCCATCTCATGCTGACATGTGTCAGATGAGGTGGACAAGGGGGGAATGAAGTGGAGATGATGTGGAGGTACTAGGATGTACCTTGGGAATGGACAAGATCTCCTCATAAAGGAGGTCTTTGTCGACATGTACCTTGAGAGGACATGTGAGGAGTTAAAAATTCCTCACAAATACTCATGGGGATGGGAGAAGGAGTTAAAAGTTCCTTAAAATGCATGGGGGGAATAAATGTGAATTTTAAATTCACATAAGTAAGAGGATGCCTTCTCCAAAAGGAGAAAGCATTTAATAAGGTTGACTAAGGACACATGCCATAAATGGCATGAATATTAGGTTAGCCTAAATCGGTGATTAAGGTTGTGCAAATGCACGATTAGATGGGCTAATGAAGGATTAGGGGAAAGTGGAAAATTATGGAGGATGTGATCCTAATTATGATTATGGATGTGCACACCCTAATCAAAGATTAATTAGATTAATCCAGATTAAAAGGGGATTATGGAGGATGTTGACATGAGGAGGGAGAAGAAGATGAATTAAAAATTAATTTAATTCATTTAGATAAAGTGACTAAATTAAATAATTGTACTATTTATTTAAATTAGAGAAGAGTAAGGTAAGGCATTTGATTAATTGATTAAATACCTTAGTGGACATTAGGCTGAGATGAAATATTAACCAAGTAATAGATTATTTAATCAATATGTCTTAGGGATGTAGGATGGAGTAATGTGAGGGTGAATTTTACCATTTAGGGGTGGTCAAATTTAGGTGTGTACACATGACTTTAAAAGCCTATATAGTATGTAAATTTAATCATCTCATTCATTTTGATTTCTCTGGTGAAATAGACTATGTGCTTCTCTCATGCATTCATGAAGGTTTATTCTACAAATGATTTTCCTAGGTTATTTTCTCTAACAGCAAAAGATACAGAATCATACAACATTAAAGATGAAGAATAGATCAATCTTAGATTGTCTAATGTGATGTGGAACACATCTAGGCTATCAATTTGTGCTCAATCTGATGTAGCAAAACTTTGGGATATCCACTAGGTGAGTCTTCCAATAGAGTGGCTTAGTGATAAAGTCATGCCTTTGTGTTGGTTCTCGCCGTACAATGAGAAAGTCATGCTTATGTGTTGGATTTCTTCATACAAAGAATACAAAAGCTATCCCTTTGATAACTTCAATAAGGCACCACAAAGTGAAATGAAACTAAGGGTTGGAAAATGATAGAATATTATTAGGCTCCCATACCATATCAAATCTATCCTCTTGACAACTTCAATAAGGCACCACAATGCAAGGAAAGGCTCTATGGGAAAGCAAGGTGGTTTACACTAAGTGGCCTTGAATTAGGGTTTCAAGATTCACAAGGTTAGCAAGTTGTGTTATATCGAACACTTATGAACATTATGTATATATAGGTTATTGTTCAAGGGTATTTTTCTTCATTTGTGTAAGATCTTCTTAGGGATCATCATGCCTAATGTCTCCAAAAGAGGACAAGTCAAGAGTAAAAGATTCAAAACTTAGGGAATGCAATGTCTCACATCACCACTAAGAGGAAAGTCATGTGCTAAGAAATATTGCACTCTTGGAGGACATCAAACCCAATAACACCACCAAGAAAAGGACACATCTTGAGAAAAAAGAAATTTGCACCATGAAACATGCAAAATGTTGTAAGATATTATCAATGTATGCCCCCACCTTAATATGGTTGCTAACACCAATGCTATGAGAAATTTTTTTAAAGTAGCCAATGTTCAATCCTAAGACATGAAAGCTTTCTTGGAAATCCCTATACCAAGTCATATGTTTCCAAAATAAAGCTACGTCATGAAAAAGGAGGGAGGGCTTGCCCCTAGAAATATATAAGGGATCTATGGATTCATGGTTAGTATATCTTTGCTACAATGTTGTTATAGAGCTCAGAAACGTCATCATTCCCCAAATACTCATAGAATTGGAAGAATGAAACATAGAGATAAAAATCAAAGAAGAATCCTTTCATGTCAACATGGAAGAGACCTAAATGTCTCAATTCCTTGCATCATCCCAAAAAGGAAAACACAAGACAAGCAAAAAAGGATAATTTTTTTACAACATATAGAAGAATGTAGGTACATATAAAGGAATGCACAAAAAGAGAGAGATACATAAAAAAAAATAGCACAAGGAATCACATTATGCACATGCAATCACATAAAGACAATGAAAATGACTAGTAAGGCACATGCAATTCAAACTATAGCAGGTTATCTGCATCCCAATCTTGATCAGAATATGTGAAAGGAAGACAACTAGCCAAAGGGACGATGACAAGTTCTGAATTGGGGGAAGCACCAAGTTCAAAACTCTTTTTAGTAGAATTGTCATTGAAGCTCATAGAAGAAGAGAACAATGAATTCAACTCATTATTCACTTGTTCATCAATATTTGCAATACCAATGGCATCATCTAAATTAATCACAATAGGAGGTCTAATGACAATGTGCATAAATTTTTTTTCATGTGTTTATGTTGTGGCGAGGGAAAAAGACATCATAAATTTGTCTAAGTGAGTTCATATTTTTATTTTCTATGTTGATTTTTTCTTCTTTATCTTGTAACATATGAGTAATAGCATGACGTATATGCCTATGTTTTCTAGCATTTCAATTTCATTTTAATTTGTTGTCAACTTGTGTTTGTGTAGGAGCAGACTTATCAACCATAGGTTTATTTCTTCCATTAGAGGAGGAACAAAAGGAACCATGGGAGGTTGTTCAAAAACTTTATCTTTATCTTTGTAAACTTGTTTGATATTTGGAGGCACAACGAGATTGTTTTGGTTATCTTTTGGTCTCTTATAGGAAATAGTTTTGATAATTTGTCATAGGTTGCTCTTGGATATTTGAAAGGGATTTTGGTTTGATCATTGGTTTGTCAAGGATAGGTTGCTCAATCATAGGTTGTGGCATGTTTCTAAATAATAACTTTTCTATGTGCTTTGCCTTAAACTTTTGATATGCTTTGAAAAAGTATTCCTCACAAGGTCTAATAGGTTTAGTAGGGTTGGGTCATAATAAATCTAATGAAAAGTTTTCATTGGAAGACACACGATTAAAGCCACTATGATGGACTATAAGTATTTCATTGTGAAAGGGAAACTTTAAACATTTCTTCACAACCAATGGGATGACATTCATGGAGCGAAGCCCTGGATAGCCTAACTTGAGAAAAAATTGGCTCAATGACAAGATAATGGTGAATGAGAAATTTAATGTTTTCCTTCCGAATTTTAGAGGGGATTTATCTAGCCTATCATAGGACAAAAAAACCATTATGCATTTCTATCCATGCTTTCAGTTTGTCATATGTATCTTGATAAAGTTCATGCACAAATAAGAATTCTTTAGTGATCACATTCTCTACATAGACGTGATCAATTAATATACCATTAGTAGGCTTGTCAGTGATTCTTCCAGATATGTAAAGAGAACAATCAGGTGCATGTTTAAGTATATCTTTTTCTTAAAAAGAAATATCAAGAGGCATTTTGATTGAGTCCTTATGAGGTTTAGCTTTGATAAATTCCACTAATTCAATTAGTTTGTCTATGTTCTTATTTTTTGTAGTTTCATCATTTGTGTCAACATTCATCACATCATTCTTTGTTTCACTAGCTTTGCCAAATAATATAGTATGTTTTGGCATAGGATTTGTAAATATTTGTAAGTTTTGGTTGTTAGGAGCTACAAACTTATTACCTTGATCATTCACACCTCCAATTAGAAGATGATTAGAATCAATATGATCAAGTTTAATATGCTTACAATATTCCATATCATGTCCATTTTGTCATTGGTAATGGTAATAAGAATTTGGTCTATAGTTTGCAGCTAATGGTTTATTAGGATTAGGAGCTCAGAAAGGAGGTATGGAAATAATAGTCATTTCTATGAGGTGTAGCATGATATTATGAAGGGTATCAGGTAGAGTAAATTTTATATTCCTATCTGCAAAGGCATATGAATTTTTCATCTTTATAGTAGCCACATGGTTATCAACTTGTTTATTTGGTTGAGGGGAACTAAGTTGTAAAAAGCCCATATTTTGTTTCTTGTAAGGTTGGTAACTATTTTGAGGTGTAGATCAAGACTTCTTATTATAGCTAGGAGGATTTTTTACATCATGACTATAAGTCAAATATTGATAATCACGAAGGGTTGTACATAACTGAGTGAAGGATGGCAATTTCAACATCTCATGTTTTCTTTGGATTTTGATTTGTAAATTGGAAATAAACATTCATTGAAGGTCGACATAAGGAATCTTAATGTTTATTTATGAATAAAGCATTTGATATCTCGCTATAAAGTTAGTCACTTTCTCATCATCCTTTTCCTTGCATGTCATTGAATAAGCTAGGGTCATCTTGGGACCCATGTAAATGTGGAATTGGTTGTAAAAGGAATCAAAAGGCTCATTGAATGAACCAATTGAATTATTCGGCAAAGAAGAAAACCACTCTAAAGCAATATCCTTTAATGTCCTAGGGAATAGTTTAGTCAAGATCTTATCTTCAAAGAGGAAATCACTACATAAGGATCTATAAGTGGAAACATGGCTAACAGGATTTTATTTCCACAATATTTCTCAAATCTAGCAAAATTTATACCTTGTGGCATTGGTGTTCTCAATATCTCCAGGGAAAATAGGTTGGTTTTGAAGTATTGTGAAGGATGACCATTGTTGTTTTGAATTAGGATTGTGAATTGTTGTTGACTAGAAGGCATGGTTTGCACAAGTGTGTTAAAAATGGAATCATTTTTATTACTATAATATGAAGGGGAATAATGTGGAGTGGTGTATGTATGTAGAGGGTAAGGGTAAACCCACAAAAGTGGTTTACAATTTGAGTGAGGAAGGAAAAGTTCCAAGAAGTGACCCCATGCAAAAAAAAGAAAGGTTTTTGGGGGTTCAAATGAACTTTTGGTTTGAGTGAACCTAAAGGGGGTTCACTAGAACCCCCCTTCAAGAAAACCCATTAAATGTTGGGTTCCACATTTCCTGGAAAAATGAGAAAAAAAATGGTTGTGGAAAGGGGGTTCGCTCAAACCTCCCTGGATTGCTCGAACCTCCCTTTTCCCACCTTCTCACCCTCTAGTACCAAAAAATCTAAAATTAAGCCATTCAAAGCTCAAGTTGAGGATGAAAATTGAGGAGAATTTATAGATCCAACTGGATGATGGTAGCCCTCGAAACAAGCTATCAAACACATATAATTTTAATATGTTTTGGTTTTATTATGTATTTACTTTTTTAGTTTTATTAAACATAGGTTTTTCACCGAAAATCAAGCTCTCTATTCTACACATGTGGAAAAATAGTAGATTATCAAATTAAAAAAATTGAAAAATATGAGTGCACTAGATATTAAAGTCTTTGATCCAACAAAAAAAATGAATTTCGATACATACAAAAAAAGTTATATTATATACAGTCTGCCTATGTCTGAATTGTAATTGGTTTGACTTCGAGACTTGACTAAGGAAAAAAATATTCAATAAAACACTAGGAAACCAATTGGAAGCACTAGATATCATAGTTACAAATTTAAATTCAAAAAAATTAGAATTTTATCGTTCATGGGAAAAATGTTATGTTGTATATGGTGAGAATCACTCCTTAAAAATGGTGTTTACTAAAAAAAACTAGTTTTCAAAGGATATGGAAAAATAAGTGCAATATGATTCTAAAAATTTTGAAAAAAAAATATTTAGAAGCTACAGACAAAATGTCACAAATCACTAGTTTTCCTCATCTTCAAATTCCTCACGGTTTAGCCGCTAGAGGTGCCCAAAACTGAAGATTTAGTTAGAAAAAATTATTTCAATGTCTAGTTTGGCCAAAAATTGTAAACCGATATTGTGGGGATGGTTGAGAAGATATTGTATGTGAACAAAGCTAGAAGGATTCCTTGTGGAAATACCTAAGGAAGTGTTGGCATTGCTAGTAGGTTGAATGGTTATGGCAACTTGAGTACTAGTGTATGTAGGAATGGAAATTGGTCTTATAGAAGGATGAATTGAATTTCCACCTTGGCTTTGGGTACACCCCAAACCTTGAGTACAACTAGTCATGGTAGGGATGGTGTTGTTAATTTGTTGCACATTGTTTATAGAAAGGGAAGTCATGGGAAACGAGGTATGCATGGTATGATCCATAGGGGGTTGATTATCATAAAATTTGCTAGGTGAAACTAAGTGAAATAGCCTTGTATTTATACATATCTTATCATTAAATACTGAAATTCAAATATCACAAGCCAACATCAAATCTTGGATTTGAAATCATTAAAATACCACCAAAAACATATGTTAATGAGGGGTCATAGGTCTAAGTGAGGAAACATTCTCCATGTGGTGAATGGGTCCTAGGTCACTAACCTAGGATACACTTTAGACAATGTTAAATGTTATGTGAAAATTGGGTCCTAGGACCTAGTGAGGACCCATTCGCCATGTGGTGAATGGTTCCTAGGTCACTAACCTAGGACACACACCTTCTAAAAGTAAGTGTTGTGTAATGGAATTTATGAATGTCAGGTTTTTTCCCTCAGGATTTGTATTTAATTAAGCTTGGATTTGAATTAAGGGCACCAAATAAGGCCAATTGACCTCAATTAATTAATAAAGCCCTAGATTAGTGTGAAAGTGTAAAGGTACATTTTACAACACCCTAAATAAGGCACCATTAAGTCCATTTTATTAAAAAGGGCCCTAAACTTAATGTGAATGTGTAAAACACATTACAACACTAAATCAAGGCAACATTAAGCTTATTTTATTATCAATTATTTCCAAATTAAGGAAAAAGGGATACTTTTTTTGTTAATACACTAGGTAACCTCTAGAGGCCTAAAAGTTTGCATATTCAGTTAGACAAGATGTTGTCAAACCTCATCAATTTAAATACACTTAAACTATAGTGAATAGATAAATTATTCACTCTAACTCCCCCATTAAGTGATATGTTGGGAGATCATAAAAGTACAATAGAGACAAAGAAATGGGTCCTGGCTATGAGGCCTAGTGAGGTACTGATGAGCAATTCAATCTCTCATAAATGGAAAAAGATAGAAAACTTAGTGGGAAAAAATATCCTCCAAAAGAGAGATAAGCTTGAAGTGTGTCGATGTTGTAAACTCCACCAAAGATGATTTGGTGTTTTTTGGAATCAATAAAACTCCAAGAAATATAGATCAAGATAAGAGATACAAAACATTGCATGAGTGAACGTATGAACACTACTCAACCATGAATACACAAAGGCAATCAAAATCTATGAAGTTGAAAATACATATAGTAATTTTAATTTTGGAGTACTAGAACCTCACAAAATATGATCCACTAAAATAATCCCCCATTCTTGCGATAAACATATGAGGTTCATCCAATGCTTCATTAAAAGAAGCATTAAAACATAACACTATCATAATCCCCATAATGCTAAGAGGTATATACAAACCAATTGAAAATGACCACAAAAGTGTGCAAGGAATTTAGACTTAGATTTAGTCCAAACGATGTACAAGAAACTGAAAAAAGTGTGTTCATTAAGGCACACATTAATGAGGTGAGAATCACAAGGATCCATTATTGTGATAGAGAATCAAAGAAACACACACATGATGCAAGAATCACAAGGATCCTTAGATGTGATGACAAATAAAGGATCTACACAACCGCTCATTACACTTTATAATTTAGTGTGAGAATTCTCCCCCTAAGGAATAGATGTTCAATTTTTATGGAACTATATATGAGTGTATTTACAAACGTATTTTTTGTTTGAGTTTTTGCAAATTTATGTCATGAGTGAACAAATGAAAAACTACTCAACCATAAATACACGAATGCTTGTGAAATTTAAAATGAAACCTCTCCCCCCATTTGCAATTTATCACAAAACAATAAAAAAAAAGCTCCCTTTGTTAATTATGATAAAACAAAAAAAGACCCCTTTTGCAAATTTGAAGCCCCCTCTTTCACCACTTAATAGTTTGCATAGACCATTTACCATAGTTACAACAAACAAATACAAGAAATACACTAGTACAAGAGTATGGACATGGAGTCAAAGAATTTGAGGGAATAAATGAAAACTATGGTAAGGCAAGAAATCTTCATGGGATTTTGGCAAAGTCAATGGTGGTGTGCTGGAAGGAGCCTCTTGCGATGGATATGGTGGCCTATAACAGATTGAATCAAGCTGTTGAGGGTGCCACTTCCATGCCATTTTATAATAATAGAATATTGCCTCGAGTTATGTGTTAGTGGTGAAGGAGGGTGTGATTTGCAAGCTAGGCAGGTTTAGTGTGAATATCATGTCCCTCAGCCCATGCCTAGATCTTTTGTTACTACCCAAAGGTGAAGTTTGGTCAGTACTGGCCCCAACCATCCACCCATTTGCTGCAAGAACAGGGTCCACACCCATTTTCCTATTCGCCCATTGAGCCACATGAAATCTACATGTAGGATAGAGCCATGAAGGCCTCGGTTAAAACATGGACAAATCTGATGGAAAGAATCACCCTCGCCACAAAGCATTTCACCAGTGAGAGAAAATTGTCATGCGCTTTCAGAGTCTTGGAATGTTTGTTATATAACACAGGAAATCTCACTCCTGCTAAGCCTATTACTAAAATCACCACAAAGGCTAAAAGCTTGAGACAAAAAGTGGCCTTTCTATCTTTGGATGTGTTTGCCGCTATCTGCGATTTGTTGTAGTCTACCATGTTTATTTTCAAGTTTTGAGATCACATAATTGAGGCTTTCTATTCATGGAGGGCGTGCCATGCAGATGGTGAAGTCTGCATAATTTATGAATGCTTTGCAACAAATAAACAAACCAGCCTAACACATCTGCCTTAGTGCCAATAATGGCTCATGACTAGGTTAATGTTGGAGGAAATTCCAAGCTGGAAATTGCTTGGTCGATTTCTTCCCCATAACAATAGAAGGACAACAATGTCCTGCAAGTAGAAATACAATAATGTCCTGCAAACAGGCTGAATAGGCCTCAAACCAAAACAAAATTTGTTGCAACAATCCAAATATGCCACAAACATGCAAATCAAACTCCACCCAGAAATTTTAGAATTTTTTACAAATAGATCAACCTAAAACATCCACAAATAATTACACCCAACCAAAGATTATTTTTTACATGCAAATCAAATAGCATACAACTCTAAACTATACCTGATGGAAGCTTTTGGGAAGGTCTTTTGCTGCACTACTCTAATACCATGTTAGGATTTCCATCCAAGATCATAATAGAAAAAACCTTAAGCTTCCACAAAAACACTTGCACATAATGAGCCTAATTCAGATTATTAAGGAGATCGATAAAAGAGTTGATTAAAATGTACAATATGACCTTGCTTAAATAAGAAAGTAAGAGGCAATCCACATATCATGTGGATTTACAAGTGCCCCATGATGTGGCACAAATAAGTAAACAAGCGTCCTATAGGTGTCAACCTTTGGATCACTTGGAATGTGCAAACCAACAACCTATTAAAACCAAGTCATCAATCTTGGTGAAAAGTGTTGAATGACTACAAAAATGACCTTTGAGGTGAGATGGAAATTCTTCAAACCTCAAAAGGTATGCACATGAGGTTTACCAAACAACAAGGTAACCTCTAGAGGCCTAAAAGGTTGCACATTCAGTTAGCCAAGATGTTGTCTAAGCCCATCAACTTAAGTACACTCAAGTTATAGTGAATAGATAAATTGTTCACTCTAACACTCCCCTTAAGTGATACTTTGGGAGATCACAAAACTATATTAGATACAAAGAAATTGTGCCTGACTATGAGCCTTGGTGAGGTACCCATGTACAATGAAATCTCATAAATGTAGAAAGATAGAAAACTTAGTGGGAAAATATTATCCTCCAAAAGATACATAAGAGAAGGATAATATCTCCTAAAAAATATGTTCCATGATGATAGGAACATGATGATGAAGAAATCTTGAAGCATATTGAAGTTTTAAACTCTGCCAAAGATTAATTGGTGTTTTCAAGAATCAACAAAACACTAAGAAATGTAGATAAAGAAAAGAGATACAAAATGCTAGATGGGTGAACATTGAACACTACTCAACCATGAATACACAAAGGAAATCAAACTCTGTGAAGTTGAAAATATAGATAGTACATTGATTCTAGAGTACTAGAATATCAAAAAATATGATCTACTGAAATAATCCCCCATTGGAGGGATAAAGATGGAAGGTTCATCCACTGCTTCATTGAAAGAAGAATTAGCTTAACACTATCATAATCCCCCCTAATGCTAAGAGTTATATGCAAACCAACTAAAAATGGGCACAAATGTGTGCAAGTTATTTAGACCTAGATTTTAGTCCAAAATATGTACAAGAAACTAAAAAAGGGTATGTATTAAGGCACTCATGCATGAGAAGAGAAACAAAGATCCATTGTTGTGATGGAAAATCAAGGCAACAGATGCATTATGTGAGAATCATGAGGATCCTTAGATGTGATGGAAAATCAACACTTTACGCAACCCCACATTACACTTTATAGTTTAGTGTAAGAATCCCCTCCCTAAGGAACACACATTCAGTTTTTGTGGCACTATATATGACTGTATTTACAAACTTATTTGTTGTTTGAGTTCTTACAAATTTATTTCATGAACGGACATATGGAACACTACTCAACCATAAATACACAGATGCCAGTGAAGTTGAAAATGAAAAGAAAAAACATAGAATGAAACCCCCTGCCCATTTGTAATTTATCACAAAACAAAAATAAACTCTTTACCAATTATGATAAAACAAAAAAATAAATACCTTTGCAAATTTTATGAAAAAAAAATGGCCCCGCTTCCACAACTTAATAGTTTACATAAACCATTAACGATTTATTTAAATTATACACTTAAAACAAACAAGTACAAGAAATACCCCAGTAAAAGAGTATGGAGGTGGAGTCAAAGAATTTGAGGGAATAAATGCAAACCGTGGTAAAATGAGAAGTCTTCGTGGGATTTGACAAAGTCGATGGTGGTGTGCTGGAAGGAGTCTCTTGCGATGGATATGGTGGCCTTTGGGGAACAACAAATTGAACCAAGATGTTGAGGGTGCCACTTCCTTGCCATTTTGAAATAACAGAATTTTGCCTCAGAGTTCCATGTTATTGGTGAAGGAGGGCACGATTTGAAAGCTAGGTAGGTTCGACGTGAATATCATGTCCCTCATCCCATGCCCACAGTTTTTGTCGCTGCTCAAAGTTGACTCTTGGTCACTACTAGCCGCACCCAGCCACCCATTCGCAACAGGAACATGGCCCGCACCGATTCGCCTATTCACCCTTTGAGCCACTTGAAATCCACATGCAATGGCAAAGGAATATTGTTGGATAGAGTCATGAAGGCCTCGGGCAAAACATGAACAATTCTGGTGGAAAGAATAACCCTCGTTGTAAAGCATTTCACCAGTGAGAGAAATCTGTCGTGCACTTTCAGAGTCTTGGAATGTCTATTATATAACACAGGAATGCTCACTCCTACTGCACCTACTACTAAAATCACTACAAAGGCTAAAATCTTGAGCCACAAAGTGGCCTTGCTATCTTTGGATGCCCTCGCCACTACCTGCGATGTGTTGTAGTCCATCATGTTTATTTTCAAGTTCTGAGATCACACAATTAAGGCATTCTATTCATGGAGGGTGTGCCTTGCTGAGGGTGAAGTCTTAATAATGTATGAATGCTCTACAACAAATAAACAAACCAACAAACCAACCTAACACATCTACCTTAGTGCCAATAGTGGCTCACGAGTGGGTCGATGTTGGAGGAAATTGCAAGCTGGAAATTGCTTGGTCGATTTCTTCCCATAACACTAGAAGGACAACAATGTCCTACAAATAGAAATACAACAATGTCTTACAAATAGGCCGAATAGGCCTCAAACCAAAACAAAATTTGCTACAACAATAAACTCCAAATATGCTATAGACCTGCAAATCAAACTTCACCCAGAATTTTTTTTATTTTTTTTCAAATAGATCAACCCAGAACATCCACAAATAACCCACCCCATCAGAGATTATTTCTACATGCAAATCAAATAGCATAAAACTCTAAACTAGACTTGACACAAGCTTTTGGGAAGGGTTTTTGCTGCACTGCTCTAATACCATGTTAGTATTTCCATCCAAGAGAATAGCAACAAAAACCTTATGCTTCCATAAAAACACATGCACACAATGAGCCTAATTCACATTATTAAAGAGATTGATAAAAGAGGTGATTAAAATGTATAATATGACCTTTCTTAAATAATCAAGTAAGAGGCAATCCACCTATCATGTGGATTGACAAGTGCCCCATGATGTGGCACAAATAAGTAGACAAGTTTCCTATAGGTGTCAAGCTTTGGATCACTTGGAATGTGCAAACCAACAAACAATTTTACCAAGTCATCAACCTTGGTGACAAGTGTTGAATGACTACAAAAGTAACCTTTGAGGTGAGATGGAAATTCTTCCAACCTCAAAAGGTATGCACATGAGGTTTACCAAACAACTAGGTAACCTCTAGAGGCCTAACAGGTTGTACATTCAGTTAGACAAGATATTGTCTATCCTCATCAACCTAAATGCACTTAAGCTATAGTGAATTGATAAATTATTCACTCTAACAATCATGTCTCATAAAAATAATTGAGGTTGACCCACTTCATAATTTGTCATTCTACATTTAACAAATTCAATGTTAAGAGTTTATTAGTTATAGTTAAAATGATGATATAAAATAGTAAACTACTTTCTATCAACCAATCAAATTAAGCCATAATGTCTACTAATTTTAATTGAACATAACTACATTTTGTATCTAAATAATTTAATTAGTCTCAATTTATCATACGGGTCTCAATAATATATATCTAAATTTTGATTGAACTATACTGAAAAGCATTTACTATTCTATAGGTGAGAGGACTCACTAGTTGAGTATGTTTCAATAGTTGTGATAGAACACATAAATTTAATGCCTACTATTTTTAATAGCATAACATTAATAGTTGTGACTTCAAAGTTATTAGTGTTGACCATGATTACTTACAATTGAATGAAACATGAATATACCAACAAAACATCAATTAATATATAACTATTATAGCTTAATGTATAATTGTTGGACTACTCTTTTCCGGATCTCTTTGAACATGTAAATAAATATATGATGATGTGGCATCATATTCGATGATGTGAACCTCAAACCTTAACTACAAGTAGGAGCCTTGCAAATGAACTGTTCTAGAAATTTTGTAATAATGAAAAACTATCACATTAATTTTGAGAGACAAAAAGTTAGGCCGCTCAATTACCAGATATCATTTACTTTCATAAAACTATATACATTAAAAAAAATAAAATTAGTAAGAAAATGATTCGATTATTACTGACTTTCCACGATTTATACTCGAATGTTTACGAACTCTCGAATCTCTACAACCTATTAATATTTAAATTAAGCCTCTCATGACGACAAGTTGCTTTATTTTAAATATTTTAAACTCGATATTACAGGCTGCCTGTCCGACGCTGTTGCCTGCCAGACTCAGCCCTGTTTCTGTCCTTTTCCCGTTCCCATGCATAGGCTTATGGGATAATATATAAGTATTATGTGACGAGTACTGCACAGACTTATGGGGATCATATATAAATATTTAAGATGCGTTGGATAGGGAAATGCAATGAACCTGCAGTGCAACATTGTGTTGGATCTTTTCATCAACTCGTCTCGAGACAATAGAAATCTTTATAGTAATGATTATACTCAGTTCAATCTTTCCCATAGACTGTTTAGTCTCGTGGACGTCATTAAAATCTTTCTTTCATTCATTCATTCAACTTGCCCAGACAGTTTTAAGTCACTAAATAATGGTTTTGACTCTCTCGAGACATCCACTTGTCTAATGGGAATCAAAATGAGTATGATTGAATCAACAGAAGTAACGCCATAATGGAGGTCTACATATTATATTAATTTCTGTCATTCAACAAGCGTTACAGACAAGAAAAACTTATCGGTGCTTCAATGATTATCAATAGAACATGGTATCTGATATTCCAACACATGATCGCTGTTGGTGGGAAATAGGCATTGTTATTTTGAGAAAGTCTGGCCGACCAAGGGGACTAAACTATAATAAATACTGGGAGCCATTACCAGAATATAAGAACAGAAACTAAGTGCTATTATTTTAAACCGTGGTCTAGTAAAGTCACCGCAGAGAAACTAAGTGCTTATATTTTGTCGACATGCGAGGGAGTTGTTGCTGAATGCGTCAGCCCCAAAAGAAACATGTAGCCGTGGAGCTCAACCAATCGCTGTACCATTATATCCTTTCTCACTTTATTCTGTCGGCAAGAACTACTTTGTGAATTTTCTAATACATCCAATTGACGTCAATCTATCGTTTCATTGATGTTTAGTCGACTATATACAACAACCCAGAGCACGTTACTTGTGCAGTGTTTCCTAATAATTTATGCTTCAATCAACGCTTAATATTGCCAAACTTTACTCGTCAAGTATCACTGAGAAAGAAGACAAAGGAAATGTCATTTTTAGGTCTCAAGTGTGCTTAGATATAATGAAAATGCCGTTTTAATCAGTCACAGTCAAGGGGGTCCTCAAGGTATATTTCAACCCTCGATTGTATATGAAATAATCATGGTATGGTAATGTAGTACACTTGAGAAGACGGACCGTGTACATATATGGATTAGGGTTACCTTTTTTATTTGGTATGCATATACGCATAAGACAATGATTATTGACTTGTTTGCATGATTTGTTGAGCTCTAAACATAAGGATATAGTTAAAATGTATATGGGAATAAAACCATATATGTATTAAAAATAAATAAAAAATCATATATGAAAAATGATAATTTGATATGTAATGTCTCATCATGGAATCTAAAGAACATTAACCCAAATAGATATGGAATATTTTTTTTAATTTTCTTCGTAATACAAGTTACAACACTTATGAAATGTTAGTGCAACTAGGCACACTAGGTTAACACAAGATGTCTAGTCGCAACATTATGTCATACAAGTAGAAGACTAATACCACACAACACCCTTGACTTATGAGCAATGTTGAGAACACAAATAAGATCAACCATAAAGGATTTCATTATCCCCAAGTTTTGAAAAGACTAGGTAAACAATCTCCCTAGCCCTAAGTTTGACAATCGACCAACTTCGAAAGAAGGCACACAAAGATGATAGACAAGGACATGCTAAAACCATCCCTAGACATTTAGACAATGAGGAAAAAAAATTGTTTACAAATTTTTCCCATATGAGGCCCCAAAACACTGATGGAAAAGATACCATAACTCCTCAAATATGACACATAAGGACATGCTCAAACCATCCCTAGACTCCTTAGACCATGATTTAAAACTTTTGTTTACAACGATTTCCCATACGAGGCCCCAAAACACCTTCTACTAGCAAAAAGGACTTAAAAGTAGCACATCCTAGGACACTAGCTCCCAATTTGGACACTAGTGTCCTTCAAGGGTGCTAGTGTCCTTTTAGTGCACTTGATATCTATTTAGGCGCATATGTCCTTGACACACCTCCTTGGTGTTGGTGTCCCTATAGTGGCATTAGTGTCTTGGGTAGTGAGCTTCTCCAAAGAAGGGGATGACCTCCAAGACCTCCCAAGCACTAATGAACCACCTAAGTGTGAATACAAAACCATGAGAACTCGAAAACATCAAAACACAACTCAAGGTAAAATGAAGAGTTTGATTTCCCTGATCGCTAGATATCACCAACAAGGGAAGGAGATGGTAGGGAGGAGTGTAATCACCTCCCCAACACCCCTAACTTATACCCTAAGCAAGAAAATACCTAAATTAATTGATACAATATGTTTTATCTTTTACTCACAAGAGGCTACCAAAGTATTCTAAACAACAATAACCTTAGGGAACAAACATCTAAGAGTATGATGACTATACAACGGGTCCACAACACCATCCAATACTACTTGAAGACACTTACATTCTTCTAAGACCCAAATTAAAGGTTCCTATAATTATTTTAAGCCCAAATTGAAAAGTTTCTATGTTCATATTACCATTGCATTGCATAAGCATAAACATTTGTAATATAAGTGTGCTCCATTCTAACACTAAGTCATGTAACTAATACTAAAGCACTTTTTATTATCCATTATTTACATTCCATCTCAAAGAGAGGTCCAATAACCATATTATTAGATTTGACATCAAATAGGACTCAAATATCCTTTACATATGAAATTTTCTTTTAAAGGTAGGAAACTAATTTCATAAGTAAAAGTTAACTAGAACATGGTACAATGGTGAATCTTGATCCTCAATCCTCTGATCCCCGATGGTGGTTATCATGCCACCTAACCATGTGAGACCTACAAGTTCACCCACCCATCCCATGAGATTGTCACAAGGAACAATAACACACATGGAATACACATGGGGATAAGGGTATACACTCACACAAGACATGAAGAATTCACAACATCCAATAATGCAATCGAGTAACACCATTCATAAAATGGAATTACAACTTCTTTTAGGAACTACTTTATAATAGTTTAGGACTAGATGTTGGAGAGCTAGTTAGGGAGTTTCATCATGGTGATCACCAATATTGAATTATGTGGAATCTAGTATTACTCTCATATAGATGAGGATACTTGACCTTCCAAGACCCAAGCTCACTAACCTAAAATTTCTTTCCAAAAATCCTTAGTTTTTACAACCAATCAAGGCATGAGAGAGGTATACATTATCCTTGTTATTAATTACTTGTGTTTCGTTACTTTTACTTAACTAGACGACTCCCAATGTTATGCCCCTACCCCTATAGTGTGTATAGTGTTATGAGTAGTCAGCTTGTGGCAACCTTAACTCCTAATTAAGTCATATATTATCATTATTATATTGTAATTAGTTATTTAGGTTGGCCTAAGCTTTATATAGGGTTATCTAGGTTGGCTTGGGTGATATATTAGGCATAGGTATGATATAGATAAGAGGTATGGGTAGGTTATTATCATGATGTTAAGTATTGTGTTCTTATTGAAGAATACTCGAGCTATCCCCTTGAAGTGGATTACTAGGTTGCCTCGTCGAAGTGGCATAGTATTGTCAAGTGTTTTTAACATATTTTTATATTATATTCTTTTGTTGCATAATTTATTTTATAAAAGGGGGTATTAGAGCATGATCTTGGCACCATGATGACAATGCATTTTTTCAATTTTGTAGGTCATTTTATGAAATGCATATCTCCTAGAGTTTGGCAATTTTTTCTTTGATTTTTAAAGGATTTTGAAGACCATATTCAAGAATCAATCTAGATTTTAAAGGAATTAAAGTATAATTGAGTGATTTATTATAGAATTAGTGTTTCTACCCAATTTATTTGGAAATCACATATATTCCAGATCATGTTGAATTTCTTCCTAAATTTTAGTGGGTTTTGGAAGAAGTAAAAGGGGAGATGACTTGGAAATAATTTCAAGGTAATTGAAGTATATTAATTTATTTATTTCATAATTATAGTTTCCAAAATATTCAATCTCAAGGATGCAAAACACTTAATTTTTAGGACATTTGTCTAGCAAAGTGCAATCGAGGACTTGGTAAGTTACAACAAAAATATTAGACTATTTTGACTTCATTTGTGTGATTTATTGAAAAATTATCTTTCTAGAACATTTTCACAACAAAAAGTGGGGACAAAAAATAAAAGAAAAAGAAAAGGTACAACAAGTAGAACAAGAAAAAGAGAAAGAGAAAGAATAAGAGAAATAACAAGAACAAGAGCAAGAGAAATATATAGAGAAATAAAAAGAACAAGAACAAGAAGCAATAGTATAAGAAGAAGTATACGTCAAAACGAAGATGAAGAAGAAGAAAAAGAAAAAGTTAGCATTGAGGAAAATGCTTTTGTAAAGAGGGGGGGAATATTATGCCCCTACTCCTACAGTGTTTATAGTGTTACGAGTAGTCAACTTCTAGCTACTGTTGAACTATCATATCCCAAATTTTTATTTCATTTAAATTATAATATGTTAAATTGAACAATTGAGGAAATTCAATATGTTGAATGATAAATTTGATATTTTGAATATGTTAGAAAGAATTTGACCATCTTTTGACTATGTGGTCTTTTGAACTATCTTATACTTTATCACGATTGAATGTTACTGATGAAATGTGCTAGTGCAAGTGTGTGCAAATGCAAGAAATAGGTTGAAGGACAAGAACATGGTTCAGGTAGGATCATTTAGCCGAATTGAATAGTAAGATTGATTGAATCTGGATTAACACACCACTAAACAACATGATATCCACATTTAAAATTTTATATAAAAGATTATATTGATCTGATTCGAAATGTTTCAATGATTGGAAAAATAGGCTTGTGGAATGTTATAAATGTGATTTCTTATTCAATTTGTCTATTTTGATCTCATTTTTTCAAAATTTAAAAGAAAATGATAGCATGGTTAAACATATATGTATGTATTTAAAAAGGCATACTTAAAGCATAAGAAAACTACTTCATTTAGAATTTATTATTTGAGTAAAATAAAAGTTCATTCATTATTTTAAGGTGATTAAATGCCATATTATTATAAAATAAAATTGTCACACACACACACACACACACACACACACACACACACACACACACACACACACACACACACACACACACACACACACACACACACACACACACACACACACATATAAACATATAAATTAATTATAAAAAAATATGGGATCAAATTTATCAAATACTATTGTTGAATTCAAATAACATTTTTAAAGAAAATAATTTTTTTAATAATGTCATAAAGAAGATATTGTGGAGGAGTGGTCTACATTCAAATTGAAGGCTATGATTTTTGAATGTAGTAGTGGGCGGCTAAATGATGGTAATAATGAAGTTAAACGACCCCCTTAATGGAGTGAATAGGTAAGGGAGAACATGTTACCATTTTTGGTGGTAGGAAATTCTTGCAAGGAATTGAGGTGAAAATTGACTGTGGTGACGGGGATTGAGGAAAAAGAAGGCAATAGAATTGGCCCAGTTGGGAAGGAGGAAAAAGCCAAGGAAAAATCCCACAAATCAAAGGTAAATTGATGGCTTCTGTATATGCTTGATTTCCTAGTTTACTCTATTCAAAACTTGCATTTCACTTCATATTGTTGATTCCATTCAAAATGGTGTTGAACCATTAGATGTCTATTTATATGCAAGCGTATTTTGATTTAATGCTAAGAAGTCATTGTATGAAATCAATATTATTATGTCTTGTCACAAGGGCCTTATTCTTCATCCCTTTTGTGCACACAATATTCGTGCATGCTCTCCCTATCAACTTGATAGTCGATTATGTTTATGCACTGTATGTTATATTGAATCACCCCTCTATTCATTTTATCTCTTGCATGCATGTTTCAATATCCATTTTCATGGCTATTTAGTTGAAACTGATAGCGAGAGTATTCTTGATTTGTAACAATTAGAAAATCATTCACCATTCCCTCTGAAGGAAGCTACAACTTTCTCCACTGTTAACCTCCATATTTTTGTGTTGTTCTCTATATTGACAAGACCAAGTAGGTATATTGCACCATATGGGTGTGTGGTTCTTAATAATCGCTCATATAATGATGGACAGTCATCATTGTTCTTTAACCATGTTGCATCATTCACAATGAGTGATGGCCGAAGGATTGTATCATTCCATTTTTATTTATGTTTACACGATTACTAAGAGCGTATAATGGTATGTCATTATAATAAAGATTTAATCATTTTTCAAAATGATTATCACCATCATTGATCCCAAGTGATGCTTATAATGTTAGAGTTCACTAGTCTTTCTTGCATGCACAATTTCGTTCCCTAAAATGATACTTAAATCATTCCTTAGAATGATTACCATGAGTGTGCCTTACCAGCATTCCCATTCGAGCAATGAAGGTCGATGATCAACATTCATAAAGGTTCGACTATTGTTATTGTTAAGAATAAAAAGAAATAGTTGTTCGACTGTTAGTCATTTCTTAGAATGATAGTGGCATGAATATGTTTAATAACTATTAGAAATAGAAAAGTGGGTTTCTCCATAACTTGAACAATAATAAAAAATTTCCATTTTTTTGTGTGATATTATTATTTTAAAATGACACGCATGTCATTCGATTCCTTCTACTTTGCACAAAACAATATCAATATTGTCTATATTCTTTATATATATCCAAAATGATAGTACCCTTGGTTGAATACATGTTATACTGGTTAACTTGAAATAGTTAATGAGATAGATTGGCATAGTAACATGCAAAATTTTGTAAATAGCATGTTTATGATACAAATAGTGTTCCAGTATGTAGTAACTATTTTAAAAAATAATTGTTCCTCTACTTTCATTAAACAAGGAAAATTTACACTTTGTATAGCTATCAATTGATATGAAAATCTATAGTATTAATTTGAACGAAAGTAATCTATTATAATGGTATTTACTTTAGAATATATGCACAAATATATTATTTGAAGTTGGGACATATATGTGTATTCTCAAAGACCTTCTACATACATACACGTACTTGTGACCTACTTTCTTTTGTTACTTGTTTTAGTCATTTCCTTATGTAATGTATATTGATTAATGTTAAATATGAAGTGGTGGAAGCCATTAAATGTAATCATGTGGCAAGCTAATGTATGAACTGAATAGATAATGGAATGAATAGAACCACTTGATTTATCCTTCTGAATTTCTTAAGTTGTTGAATAAAGTAGATTGCATTACTTTTTTTTCTAATATGTGTTAAAGAATATTCTCATTGTTTAGTATAATAGCAACACCTAAGTAGACTAGAGCACCTCAAGGTACATGCTGCTAGAGGGTAGATAGTTACTAAGGAATATAGTCATGTTGTTGTTCATGCTACCTTTTGGGATTGGTGCCAAAATGGAGTACAAAGGGTATAGGTTTTGCTTTATCCAAAACATATCTTTGTTGTTTCAACTTTATTTTAATGCTTCACCAAGTAGCTAGCCCATTATGAATGGATGGACTTATATGTGATGACACTCTCTATCATTCTGAACATAGATCTTACATTTTTCTTACCATAGATAGAGATGCATGTTGATGTTTTGGAATGCACCAGATTCCACCTTACATATATTTCTCTTGTTAAAATTTTTGTGCAAGGTTTGGTATTCTTCAGGTAGGAATAATTCTAGGGAAGCATAAGCTTTGTGGTTGGGTGGTAAAGTGTCTCAGCCATGTTCTCATCGACCAGTAGAGGTGAGCGTCAAAAGGAAACCCTTGAGGTTTTCAAGTTATCAAAGGATTATGATGTAACCTTGATGTAATTTGTATTTTGTATTGACTTTGTGGCCAAATGAGCCAAGTCAACTTGGATATTGTAATTGACATTTGGAAATCAATATATATTCTAACTAATATTTTAATTAGATATGTGACACTATGAAAGAAAATAGTTAATTAAGTTATGTCTTTTTAAAATTCAATATTCATAATGTCATTGGCAATTAATATTTAAGTAGTAAATAGAATGGTTTATTACATTTGGTATCAAAGCTTAGGGTTCAACTCTAGGCCTTTTGAGTCCACAATGAACATGACTAGGGGATAGTTGACCCTTTGACCAAATTTGAGTTGTCTTGAAGATTGACTAAACTTGGATTGAATGCAGGTATGGGAAGGTCTAAGTTAGGAAGAAAGAAAGGGAAGACTGCTAGGACCTCAAACAAGAAAGTCATAGTTGAAGAGAACATAAAAAATGAGGTTCAACCCAAGATTCCCAATTATGAGACTTTGGATCAATCCCTTAGTCGACTTAATCTTGAGAGGGGAAAGACGATTGAGGAGTCAAAGTGAACTTCTAAGATTAAGAAGCTTTCTACAATTAGAGATTGGCCTCTAGGGTGTGGACCAAACACACTCTTACTAACCAAGGAGGAAAAGGAGAGCTTGCATGATCAACCCTCCTCTTCCAAGAAAATTGATGTAAATTTTGACAAGGACCCAAGGGAGTGTTCTCCCTCTGAGAATGAGAAAATTGACTAATGTAAAGAAGAAGCTTTTCTAAATAAGATCCCATGTGACCCATAATTAATACAAATAAAACAAGATGTATTTTTTGGTGTGTTCAAGTGAAGAACTCAAAAATATGTTTTATTATGAATGAATGTGTATATATTTAATGAATGAGTGGTATATACATATGCATGTAGTGTTGAGCCACAATCCAAAGCACCATATTGGATGATCAATACCAAAATATAAGAGTTGAAGGCCTAGTTAATGGAGTTGTTGAACATGTTGATCATCAAAGCTTGTGCCTCTTTGACAGTCTTATGGGAAATTCAGTGAGTGGGGGAATGATTTGCGCCTCACTGAATACCCCTGAGATTTTAAAATAAAGTTGGCTCTTATTTGGGTTTTGGAGAAAAGGGTAGAAGGAAATGTAAACATAAAAGATAAAAATTGGTGATATGCCAAATATTTTACAACATTTCAAACCCAATATTTCCTATGAATGATATAATTAGACATATAACGCCACAACCCTTCAATGTTGGGAAGAGAATAAACAACAAAGGCTAACAACAAGCACAATGAAATCTTTCAAATCTCCCTGCAGGCAGTGTTCATTAATGTCCGATCAAACATAAATATTTTCAAGGTTAACAGAAAAATGTTTAGAAATTGCATAAACCCTCTCTTCATACAACACAATATGAGAAAACAACAACCCTTCAAAAAATAGAGAAGTCCACAAACATAATCCAATTTTCACAAGTTATGGGTATGTGTACGATCACGATGGGCCAAAAAGTGGCGATATGATGGGTATATGTAGGGTATGTGGTTGACGACATTGTTTTTACCTAAAATTGATGAAATGAAAAAGGTTTTTAAAAGAAATTCTCAGCTTTCCACCAATATAAATTATGCTTTACTTTGAATTTAATAAATAATTATTATTCATTTTCTATTTGAATTATGACTGAAGTCCTGATTGATAAGCTGATTGAAAAACATCTATATTTTCAAATGGTATCACATTTTTTTAATCTAAAACATGCGTCATATTCTATACTTCACATACTATAGGATAAAAAATAAAAAAAATTCATGAAGTTTGACCAAATTAAGGTGGTCGACATATGAGTTTTATATTTTTAAATTTTATAATAAAAAATCATAATTAATTATTTACTTGGAAAAAAATTACAAAAAATATGCATCACATCAAGACATGAGTTCTCTACTTATATCTAAAATCTTATAAAAAATATTATCATTTTATTGTGGTTAGGTGAATTTACACCTACTTATTTTTCCCGAAATTTAAGTACATTGAAATTTTAAATTTTCACCAAATAGATTTAAAATAAAATAAAATAAATCTAGTAGTTTAGAAAATACATTCAATTTTCTACAGATTCTATTCTTACATACTTTTGAAATAATATAGATAACTTATTCAAAATTTTACTTCAAGTTTCCTAACTCTGATTTTTCTGAATTTTTTGCCACTTAAGGGCCTTTTTTTTCCATGATAATCCTACACACCCTTATTATCCTACCATATAAGCCTACAACATGAAAATAACAACTTAAACTATTTGAATTCAGCTTGACATAGTGTTTTATTCAAAATGAAAGCATAAGAAAGGAAAACTTGATAAAGGTCATACATGCATAGTCTCAAATATTTCTTCTAAACAATTCATGCTTAAATATAAAATGAACTTTAAAACAAAGGTCAGATTCCAATCTGATAATAGTTTTAGCATAAACAATATAAAATGCCAGAGAAAAGCAGTTCTGCAACTCTACTTCTGAAAATATTTCTATAAGGTCTAGGAAAACTAAAGAAACTTTTCCTCAGCAAAGGAAATTGAAACTTGGAACCAACAAACCTTCCTTCTTTCACCACCTCTCATTTATAGTTGTAGAAAAGAATAAACTGCTGCCATAACATAGAAGTAATTACTACCAGATGTTGATATTTGATAGCACACGATCTGATCGTAGATCTTTAGTTAGGTCACAAAAAAAATTTCTCATCAATTCTCAACTGCCACATTAATGCTCTTTAGATATTTAGCAAAGATTGTTATCTAAAAAAAATCAAGTCCTAGAAAATAGCCTGGAAAAATTCTAGTTGACCAGTCACATAACCCAATGGCACCAACTCAAAGCTTCCATCCTAAAAACCAAAAGTGGCCAGCAAGCTCCAACAAAGTCCCAAAAGAGATCACTTCATAAAAGCGTAAACTGCTCACAGTGAAGAGATGATGTGTCAAACAGGTGGAAATTCTTAGACTTCTGAATATGGCTCCTTGAGAAAATATCCAATGAGCTGACATGTGTCCTGACTCTCTCCTAAAAGGAAGGAAAAAAATGAAAGCTGTGTAGCCACCATGTGGCACATTGTGCACCTTTTCGATGAATTTACTCAAGCATGGACACATTCGAAGCCAAAAAAATATTGAAGCCAAAAATAAAAAAATGATCAAGGCAAAAATGCTTCATTGTTTTGGTGATTCACAGGGAGCCTTCGCTTGTGATGTCATAAATCTAGACCTCTAGTGATTCTTGGAATTTGAGGAAAGCAAAATGCAACGCCTCCCAATCTACATAAGTTGGTCGGGCGAGAGTACGAATGAGCCTACATGCTTGCTCCAGCTCAAAAAATTCCTTGAAAGAAACAAATCCCCATTTGAAAGAAATAGCCCCAAGGTGATAATAGAGTCGAGAAAGCAGGAAGATCTCATGCTCAATATCATCAGTTGCGGGCACTATGCTTAAACCCAATAGTTTTGTAGAACTCTGAACCTTATTGTTAAAAAGACATAGGACAAATGAGAGGGGGAGTGAATCAATTGTCACAAAATTCAAAATTAAATTTTCAACACTTATCAATTCCATAACCACAATATTCTATTATTAAGTATGATCATGAAACACAAGTAATAGAAAGTAAAATCAACACAATGAACACTAGATTTTTATGTGGAAAATCCAATGAGGGAAAGACCATAGTGAGGATTAACTCACAATGTAAAGTAGTTTCAAACTGAATATGTAAGGATCACTTTCAAGGGCTCATTGCACCCTGAAAGGACTCATTGTTTAGATAAAAAAGGCCACTGCTTACAAGGGAGGCTCATGGCCTACAAATAGATTCACAATACAAAATTGGGCTTCATAGCCAAAATGAACTGAGAACGATGCACCTAACAAGTGTTGATGTAGTTCTGGTAATGTTCAATAGACTGAATTAACATACTTCATCATTTTTTCTCTTCTTTACTTTTGCATTCACTACTGCTTCATTGATCATACACACTCACTTACTTGTCTACAAAAATTATTCAACACACATGTATATATACTTGATCTATCTGCAAGCATCAATTAGGTCAGCCTAATTAGATGCACTTCTTATTTACCAGAAATACCAACTTTCAGCTTCAATCATTCACAAAATCTTCCAACAAGGTAATCCAAATGTTCAATAGGCTACGTCATGTTAGCATAGACCTAAGATAGTTCAGACATATATCCGCATAGCAAAATTAATTCACTATATCACAACTAATCGAAGAAGTCAGCCAAAAATAGGCTTCAATGCAAAAAGCAATCAACAAAATATTTCCAATATGTTGTACGAGCACCAAAGCACATAATATTCTGAACATGCATGCCTTCAACAACCATAAACAATTTCCCAAAAATTGCAAGCAATAACAGTCAACTGTGGAGGATTGCAGACTAGAATACTGGAGAGTGCAACTCGAATACCGGTTCAGATACCAGACCAAAATACCAGATCAAGCACTGACTTATACTTGCAATCACAACATGGTGACATCAATGACAACAAAAAACTATAGAGATAATCATTCTTCTTCATTTTTCCAACAATCTTCCCCTTTGTCAATGATAGCAACATGTGCCAAAAAATATTCAAAAACTCTCCAATCTCTCCCCATTTGACATCAATGGCAAAGGGCGACCAAAAAGATGTAAACATGGTGACATCAAAATTGCAAAAAAAAATCCAATTCTTCCAAAACACTTCTAACTAGCCAAAAAATTTCAAACATTCAACAATAATTCAATTTTCTTCATCTTGTTCAGATTCATTTTTTTTCTCTTCCTTTTCTTCTTCACCAAAACAAACAAAATAGCAGAAATTGAACATTTAGGATTCAAGTAAAAATGACATTCTTCACCTCAAACACCTTGTTGTACCTTTCTTTGATCATTGGATATAACTTCTTCCAGTTAAATGTAGCTAAATCCATTCTTGTGTAGATGCTTTCCAATAGGGCCAACAGAGTAAAAGAAGGTGGCCAATATGAGCACTGTCTTTCACAATCTTGTGTCAGTAAGTATTCTGGAAAGATGGTCTAACCAAACCTCAAAAATCTCCTTAAGGAGCCAAAAAAATTTCACCACATCATTTCTTTATCTTTGTACAACAATCAGCTCAACTTGTAATTCACCAATTCTCAGCCTTTATTTCCCTTCTTCATCTTCAAAGATATCATAGTTCTTTCCGATGTTTTTCACCTCATATTCAATTGCTTCAATTCTACTTTTGAAATTATCTACCACAACCGGCCACTAAAGAAAATATTTGTAAATATCTGATATTTCTTTGATGCATTTCTTCATTTTCATGATAATTTTAGATAATATTTACTTAGCTTTAGTACGTCACTTTTCAATCGAGGCTTCAAACTTTCATCCTTTTGGACCTTCAAGCAACATTCTTTCTTCAACAATCTCAACTAAATTTTTTTGGTAGGGAGTCAAAGACAATTGATACATCAATACATTTTCAAATTAGATAATCTACTAGAGCGTCATCAATTTTGAGTCTATCAATAGGAGAGGTTGCATTCCATATCTCACCAACCTTATTCATCTTTCCTTTGACCAAAATAGATTGGATGTGAATTTGGATCAAAGGATTCAGATCTAGACAAAGATTATTTTTCTTTCTCTTTTGAAAGGACAATGATGTCTTCAGTTATAGCTTTTATTTTCTTTGATTCCAGAGGGGAATCACTAATGACATCTTTCGATTCTCTTTTACCGGAGGGTGAACCCACTTCAAACTGACTCGGTGCAGACATACTAGAGCATAGATTTGTTCTTAAGCATGTGAAATATGATTTGTACACACTTACATTATCTGCCAATGACTCTAGGTATCTGTAGGCTTGTTTCCCAATAGGAATACTGGATTCTCACACAATATTTTCTTTTCCTAGTAGGGACCTCAAAAAATAAAAGACCAAGCACACAAGAAAAGATCCAAACTAAAAGGGATAACCCTCAACCACTGACAGTCAGAAATTTTTAGATTGATTTTCAAGTAATAGGCTACACAAATCAAACTTCATGTTCTCCTTAACCATCATATGTGCAATGTAAATAGCAATAGCCGATGTCAAGCCTTCATGATTTCTAAAATAGATTTTTTAAGAAACACCCTATGCAACATACCTTACAGTTGAATCTGCAAGAGTGTTTATCAATAGAGCTTGAGGGTCTTTGTTAATTCTAGTAAGTTCCTCCGCATCTTTGTATTTCACGTTTTTCTTTCTAGGAAGATCCTCAATACTGCATAAGCAAGTAATCGCTTCGATCGCTTCCTTCGTAATTAGGTAGGGTTTTTCCAATACAATGTTGTCGTTCTTGAAATGATTCAACAAGAAAAAAATAAAATCTTTATCAGAAAACCACAAAAATTCTCTCCATAAATCCATACCTAGGGTTTTTATGCTTTGTTACAACTCATTTTGCTTCAGCCCTAGTTCCATTTCTTTCATCTTTCTATGGTCAAATTCTTCCAATTCAACTCCTTTTAGCTTCAGTGGAATGTCGTCACTTGAACATCTATCCATTTTCATGCTTTCCTAAATTCATTAATCAAAACTTATTCATTTTCCTTCTTCCCTTTTGCAGAATGCAAAATTATTCTTGATTACCCATGACAACTTCTTTGAATTCCCTTTAGAATTGCTCCAAGTTGCATCAAGATTGCTTCAAGGTACCTTTTAGGCTCTTCAAATGTTCAATTAACCAATAAGACTTACAAATTTGAACTTATACATCATCGATTTTCCTTAAGATGTATTAAATACGACAAACATCAAAAAGTTGCTAAACATTTTTCTCAATACATAAAACCCTAATTTGGTCTACAAATTATCATATCAACATGTTTTCTTCTAGTTCCTTTTCCAAAACCTTTGATTCTTCATTCTTCATATTCCATCCTTGTGCTAGCCTCTAACATGCCATTTATCTAGGGGGTTTTTATAATTTTCTAATAATGCTCCTCCTAAGACAAGGCTAGGTCTAATTCCTGGAGGAATTGTCCGTACCGGATGAGGGAATAGACACATCAGTAGTTTTATGTTTTTCTTCTTCTTTCTTCTTCCATATCTTATTCATCTCTTGTGTCATTTCTTCTTTATTGATCTTCTTTACCAGATCATTCTTCTATACCAGAGTAGACTACTTCCCTTTCTTACTTCTGCAAACCTTTGAGATATGTCCTCGTTTATTGCAATTATAGTAGAAAACACTTTTTTGATTAGTCTAACCTCCATTACTTCTTGATCTACATTGATTTTCTCTTTGTCCAAATTTGTTACAGGTAAGAAATAGCCATTGAAGGGTTGATTCATTCTACCTCCATTAACCATGTTCATCATCACTCGACTGATCATTCTCACCTAAGATCTGCATTTTGGTAGCTTTATGTCCAATCTTCTTACATTCAAAACATTGTTCGGTGAAGGGACTAGAAAACTAGTTCTTCCCGCTCCTGCATTATGTTGCCTTGTGACCATATTTATTGATGAGCCCAAAATATGCTCATAATTTGGATATCATGGTGTACTTTTAATACCTTTACTTTTGTGGTTCATGGTTGTTTAACTCTTTTGAAACCTTTTATTGGGGAATATCTTGTAGCAATACACTTTCATGTTGCAGCCTATCATGTTGACATGTCTATATTTATTACCCTGTTTGACTCCCCAAATGACTGGTATAATGCATGTAGTTTTTGAATGATGGAATAGATTTCAATATGTGATTAATGAATGGATATTGTGTATGTGCCATGCACCTTTTCTTTTGCATCTGTTCACAGGTTGTTGAAGAAAGTATGATCGAGTCAAGCGCAGCCAATCTCGGCCTTACAGTAAAGTCCATTTCCTGCACGACTTCGAGGAAGCTCTGGCGAAGACTCTTTGATCGAAACTGTTGGGAAGGATTTTAAATGTCAGTTAATTTGGAAAGAGTGGAGTGCTATATTCTCTCTGGATCGGGTTGAACGGATAAACTCATTTATGAAGTCTGTTCCTTGATTTCGGGATACATTTTACATCCACATCTTTCTCTAATAGGGTTAGTTAGTTAGTTGTTTTCTTGATTTAAATAAGTGTTCCTCCTATGCTGGTGAACAAGAGAGAGAGAGAGAGAGAGAAAAGAGAACAGAGAAATAGAAGATAGATAGAGAAGCAGATTATGTAAGAGTTTGAGTTATAATATGAATTAGAGTTTTTGTTAGTTTTCTGAAGTAGAACAATCAATGTAAATGATTTCACGTTATGAATAAAAGTTGATGGAGTTCTAAGTACAATCTTTTGTGTAAATTAGTTGATGCTTGCTAAGGGGGCTCACTTAGTAAGTATATGTAGGAGAGTTGTTGTTTATTCTTTGTTAATTCAAGATAGATTTCATTTTATAAGTTTCAGCACAAGCTCAGTCTTATACTATTTTTATAGCATCGAGAATCCATCCTTGTGTTTGTTCCTACAGCATAAGGCCAGTTTATAGTTTGTCTCTCAATTGTAGCTATTATGATTTCTACTTTGGTTAGATTATGGTTGAGTTAAGAGAACTTTGCATTACCTTCCTGTAGCATAGGTAGAATTTATTTCCAAGTATTTATTTTTAATAGGTTGTGATTGAAACTGGTTCTTAGTGCACATATAGTGCTACTCCATTTAAAGTATACGTTCCCTGGTTTGACAAGTAAATGAACGACCACGAAGAGGTATTAGTCGCCTGCTGGAATGTCCAATTCCTAGGATAGGTTTTGCTGTGATTTTCATATCATTTTGTGGGCGCAACCATTTATTATAGGAAAAACAAATACCATTAAAAGAGGGATACCTTTGTTCATTAGGCTATCTCACATGCGGTCTCTTTGCAAAATTTCTTGAATTTATTTTTTGCTTCCATTTGTCCTGAGTGATTTGATTTTCCTTAGAACTTTTTCTTGTATCATTTCCCAAGCCAGCTTTGTCTTTATTTGATTTTTTTCCAATAAGTAATTCTCCAAGCTTATCGAAGCTTGATTTGAAATTATTCTCACAGAGGTTTTCCTTTTCCATTTCTACTCTCAAGTTTACTACCTCCTGTTCAAGTTTAGAGTATTCATCAGATTTGTTGTGCACCATTGTATTCAGACATTCTTCAATTCTCTTATTTTCTTCTATTGTCACTTTTAGTCTAATTATCTCTTGTTTAAGCTACTCACTTACTTCTCTGTGTCTTTCCTTTAATTTATTTAATTATTCTTTCAGCTTCCGGACACATTCATTTGCTTCATCAAGATTCTCCTTCAAATCTATGTTTTCATTTTCAAAAATTTCAAGATCCTTAAGTGTAGTCTGAAGTTCTTCTTTATCATCCATTTGATCAACTTTTAGGATCTACCTTAGGTGGTTAAGCTCTATACCAAGGAACCAAAGCTCTGATACCAATTGTGAAAAAGGCGGAGGAAAACTGAGAGGCGGAGGGTGAATTATTTGTCACAAAATTCAAACTTAAAACTTCAACACTTATCAATTCCAAAACCAAACTATTCTGTTATTAAGTATGAGCATGAAATAGAAGTAACAGAAAGTAAAATCAACACAATGAACACTAGATTTTTATGTGGAAACCCAATGAGGGAAAAACCACGGTGAGGATTAACTCACAATGTAAAGTAGTTTCAAACTGAATATATAAGGCTCACTGCCCTGAAAGGACTCACTGTCTAGATACAAAAGCTCACTACTTACAAGGGAGGATCACTTCCTACAAAAGGATTCAAAAAAAAAAATGGGATTCACAACCAAAATGAACTAAGAATGATGCACCTAACAAGTGTTGATGCAGTTTTGGTAATGCTCAATAGACTGACTTAACACACTTCATCATTTTTTCTCTTCTTTGCTTTTGCATTCACTACTACTTCATCGATCATACACACTCACTTAGTTGTCTACAAAAATTGTTCAACACATATGTATATATACTTGATCTATCCACAAGCGTCAATTAGGCCAGTCTAATTAAATGCACTTCTTATTTACCAGAAATACCAATTGTTGGCTTCAAGTATTCAAAAAATCTTCCAACAAGGTAATCCAAAATTTTAACATGCTACATCATGTCAGCATAGACCTAAGATAGGTTGCACATATATTTGCATAGCAAAATTAATTTAGCGTATCACAACTAATCCAAGAAGGTAGCCATAAATAGGCTTCAATGCAAAAAGCAATCAACAAAATAATGCCAATACAATATATGAGCACCAGAGCACATAATATTCTAAACATGCATGCCTTTACCAACCATAAACAATTTCCCAAAAACTGCAAGTAGTAACAGTCAACTACATAGGATTGTAGACTAGAATATCGAAGAGTGCATCTTGAATACCGGTTCAGATACCAGACCAAAATATCAAATCAAGCATTGAATTAGACTTGCAATCACAACATGGTGACATCAATGACAACACAAAACTATAGAGATAATCATTCTTATTTGTTTTTACAACACTTATTTCATATCGCATCCATGACCTGCTCAATCGTCATCACATCTCCATCTTGTGAAAGAATAGGAGGGAGCTCGAAGTTAACTATGATGTTGAAGTGCTTCTCTATTTCACTGACTCGCTTGTTCGGCACCGTCTGAGAATCCTTCCACCTTACTGTTATATTGTGTTAGTGGATTATCTCATTTTTTTTGATGGAGGTGGCTCTTCAATCAATAATCACTACACCTTTTAGGGACTTATCAATTGCTACACATAACTTGGAAATAAAGCTTTGTGATTCTGCCACTCGAGGAGAACATGTTTGTAGAAATTGATCAGCCATCAGGCCAACCTTCTTATTTAATTTCTGAACATTGCTTAAGAATTATAAATCAGGCTTGAGAATGACAACAACAACTGTGATCCACTCCTAGTGTGTAGATATCAACTTCTTCAATATTGGGAGGGTCCCAGACCCTCGTGTAGTAGCTAGCTCTTGATTGAACTAAGCCTCTCTTGCTTTTGTGCTTTCCTCCATTTGACTTGTGATGCAAGAGCATCCAGAGCATCCAGAGCATTCATGGATGATATAAATAGAAGAAAGAGGATTGGTTATGATAGGACAGAAGGAGATAGATTGAGAAGGTGCTTGATAATACAAAGTATGAAGCATGGTGATGAGGTATTCTGATCTAGAAGAATACTAGAGAAGAGAGAGTGTGGAGCAAGAAAAATAATTGAGGGAAAATTGTTGTTGTATGAATTGTTTGTAATCAATTGGCTATGACCTAGAATTTGTAAGCTCGTGAGGAATCTGTAATGTGTTTTTAGATTATAATGTAATGTGAATGAGATTTGAGGGTTGGGTTTTTCCCTACTAGGGTTTTCCCAGGATATACCTTGTGTCTGGTGTTCTTGAATGTCTTTTATCCTTCTGTGGATTAGTTGTTAAATTCTGTTTCATATTTGTTAATCATGGAGTTAATAATTTAGGCTACAAGGCTGTAAAATCCTTAATTGGATCCTCCTACCTTGACTACATCAAATGGTATCAGAGCTGGTTGCGAGTCTATTTGCTGGTTGTGGATCTAGTTGAAGACAATGTTGAAAGGAATGTGAAACCCTAGAAGAGAGATCGAGGAAATAATTGGTTGTTTATCTAATTTGTTTCAATGGGAAAGAGAGGGACGAGGATGAAGAAGGAAAATGAAACCCTAATCTATGAGAGGGATACTTTGGAGGAAGAATTGTGCGAAATCAAGAAGTGTAATGCAGAATTGGTGGAGAGGATGAAAGAAATAGGAGACAAGTATGATGCTCTTGAAGAAGAACTGAAAGATGCCAAAAGGAGAAATGAAGAAATAGAAGCAGAGTTGGTTATGTTTGAAGATCTGGAAAAGGAATTTACAGAAGGATTCAAGTTGTTTAAGAGGTTGGAAAAGAGGAACAAAGATCTAGAAGAAAGTTTGGAAGAGCTGAACAATGAGAATAGTTTGCAGAAGAAGGAAATATATAGCTTGAAGGAATGTGTTGATCAGTTGGAGCAGTCACTTATTGCATGCCAAAAAGAGAATGAGAATTTGAGACCTAAACCTAAAGTGTACGATGTTTCTTGTGATACTAATGACTTTTTGTGATGTTACATAAGTTTCTTTAGAAGGTGAGGTTGAAGATAACAAGGTAATGAAGCCTGCAATTTTTTGTGATGGTATTGGTTTCAAAATCATGCAGAGAATGGGATATGAAGGAAAAGGATTGGGAATGAAGTAGCAAGGAATTACAGAACCTATTGAACCAATGATGAGATCAAAGAGTTAAGGCCTTGGATATGACTGCGGTAAGAATGTTATTGCAAGTTTGAATCAGAGAAAAGAAGGTATGTATTGTTTACAATGTAATAGGCATGGACATGAAAAGGAAGTGTGTTGGGATCCACATCCTTGTAAGTTATGTGGATTAAGGAATCATTTTGAAAAGATGTGTTGGGATAAAATGAGGAAAATTCCTATGACATGTTGTAAGCTGATGAATTATGGATGGATTGATGGAGCAAAATGGAAGCATGTTGCTTGTGTGCTTAGAAGATTGTACAGATGAAAGAACTCATATATTGGAGGGAAAGAGGAATCAATATGCAGAGAAGGAAGACCTTATGTAGAGCATAGAGAAGTTTGGAGGAAGAAAGAATCAAGTGTTGAGGGTCATCAAGAACCTAATGAAAGATAAATAGTAAAGGATGTAGAGATATTTTGTGCAAATGAAGAAGAGCCTGAATTAATTTATGTAGAGGAAGGGGAACCTTTGGAGGAATTAGATTTCATTGTGGAATAAGAATAAGGTGAAGCATTAATCTTAAGGAGAAATTTTAGTGAAGCAAATGTGAATGAAGGAATTGATCCTGAGGAAGCTTGTGGAGAAGGCTTGCTCAAACCGCCAACTAGTGAGGCAGTGCAAGGCTTGCAAGTAGATCGCCTAACTTGACCATGACAAGATGAAGAATTGGAGGCAACTTGCTAGGTGGCTTGCTCAGATCACTGACCAATGAGGCAGTGCAAGAACTACAAGTAGAATGCCGAACCTAGAAGATCTTGAGGCAATTTGTAGGGTGGACTTGAAAAAAACATCAGCCTTGAGGTAGTTGCAAGTACTTGTGGACTGATCGTTAAACCCATTTAAGGAGACAATGTTGGATTTGACATAGTTTAGACCAAAGTGAAGAGGCTCACTTTTCAATTAACCCCGAGAGTCTAATGTAGGAGCATCCAGAAGCATTTAGAATTTGGGGTAGTTGACAGTGAAGAGGCTCACTTTTCAATTAGCCCAGTATGTTGATGATCTAAGGTTGCGGGTTAAAAGTTTTATTGTTGAGAGTACCTAGTTTATCCATGTTAAGTTTCAGGGATATGCATGGAGGATCGATTGAGTTGTGAAGATTTGTGTGTTGACAATTGTTCAGTTATTGCAATTGGTGTTATTGAGGGGGAATGATGTGATTCCAGTAAGTGGAGTTGTTGCAAATGCTTCTATGGTGATTCGTGATGCTTGTGGATGTTTTGTGATCATGTGTTGCTGGTCCACATTGATTTTCAAGCTTGTGATTGGTGATTTTCTTTTGTGAGGCCATGTTTTCCGTGTTCTTATCTGACAGGGTGTTGTAGCGTGTTGTGGATCTTCAAGGAATAATTTAGAAGGTGTTTGCATGATCGAGGATGTTGTTTTAGGTCTTGTATTTGTTGTGGCTGACCTTGGCTGATTTGCATTGTAAGTTGTTATTGTTTGGGGCCAACCTCTCTGAGTTGGCACATTATTTTATTAGCCATTCTAATTGGGCTGACATGTTAAGAGTTAAATGATTTGTGGATGATATAAATAGAAGAGAAAGGATTGGTTATGATAGGAAAAAAGGAGATAGATCAACAAGGTGCTTGATAATACGAAGTATGAAGCACGGTGATGAGGTATTTTGATCCAGAAGAATCTTAGAGCAGAGAGAGTGTGGAGCAAGAAAATAAATCAAGGGAAAATTGGTGTTGTATGAATTGTTTGTAATCCCTAGGCTGCGGCCTAGAATCTATAAGCCCGTGAGGCATCTGTAATGTGTTTTGAGATTATATTATAATGTGGATGAGCATTGAAGGCTAGGTTTTTCCTTGTTAGGTTTTTCCCAAGATATACCTTGTGTTTGGTGTTCTTGAATGTCTTTTATCCTTTTGTGGATTAGTTGTTAAATTCTGTTGCATATCTATGTGATCATGGAGTTAGTAATTTAGGGTGCAAGGCTGGACAGTCCTTAATTTGATCCTCCTACCTTGACTACATCAACTTGTATCTCTGAGGGCATTCATTAGTTCCAAGCTCAGCCTTTTGATCTCTTGTTTGTACTTTTCTACTTCTACATGGGCCTTATGAAAATCATTAGAAGCTTGATATCTAACATCATCAAACTCTCTTCTTATATTTTCTTGAGCATGTCGATACTCTACATTCATTTGGTGCTCAATAGCCAACTCAACTTTCAATTTTTTGATTTCATCATATAGCTGAATCTGTTCACCCTAGGCCTTCTCGAGCAACTTGAATATCTCTCTTTACTAACTCTGTATTTTCCTTATGTGTGCCATTTCAACTTCTCTAGCTTGGATCTAGTTCTGCTACCTAGTCATTATTTCCTTCACATTACCAACTTTTCCTTACGCTTCTTCAACTTTCTGTCCAGCCTCTCATAGTCCACATATACCACATTCTAGGTGCCCTTAATTAGGACCACTTTTTCACATGGGCAAGCTTAATTCAAATTCATGCCCATGGCTCTAATGTCTTAATCCTCCATCTATATTTGTCCCTCGAGCTTAGAAATGAGCGGCTTCATGGTAGTGATCAGCAAAGAGTTTCGATCTTCACTGAAACAAGCTTCAAACTTCTAGGTAGCTAGCAATACAACATTCTTTAACAATCATTTTTTCTTTTTGACCTATTGAGCCTACTTTTCTACATTGAAATGCTCTTGGAGAATTTGAGGGGTATCAATGCTTTGTGTTGCAATGGAGGTACTAGGAGGGAGACCAAAAAGGGTGATAGAAGGGGAATCTTTGGATGTATGAGCATGTAGGGAAGCAAAAGGGAGTGTTATCATGGAAAAAGACAAGATACCAAATTGAGATTGTGCAGGGGAGAAACTAGTCAAGGTAAAAAGAGAAACGAGTGGAATGAGAGGTTCCTTCCCAAAAGTGGATGGACTAGGAGTGATGGGAAATATGAAAGATTATGCTCTTTCAATGGGGACACTTGACAGGATGATCAAAGAATCAATAGTGGCCAAAGTGGATGATGCTCGTTCAACATGCGGGGTTGGTTTGGAAGATTCATTAAAAATAACATGAGGTGTATTTAAAACTATTAGCTTAGCATCTGAGGACAACAAATTCTTTTCCATTGGAGGAGGTAGAAGAATAACCAAATATGTAGAGACATGAAGAAGGGAGGGAGTAAAAATTACCTGAGCCACAACAGTCAAAAAATTTTCCAAGACAGACTTCGCTTCTTCTTCTCCTTGGGCCGACACATTGGGTGCACCTAGGGCTTGGAATCGCCTTCTTTTTGCATGACCATAACTAGTACATTCTGATCCTCTAGCAGTTGATCCCTCCAAAACCTGACCTTTGACAGTTGCACTGGACCTTCTTGGGGACTGTCAAGTCCTTTTCCCTTTGCTTTAGGAACTGGTGAAGGACGTGAATTGTGAGTCCCTTTGCCTCAAGCCTCTCTGAATTTTGGGTTGCTAAGGATGAGAAGTGCGGCATGGGATTTTATCTTCTTCAATCTCATGACTTGTCTTTGGATTTCTATTGTCAGACTCAATCTCTTGATCATAAATGTCGTTGAACCTTTTGTCTCATGGCTGAAAGTCTCTGAACATGACATTGGAGCATCTCATCTTGTGTCAGGATCTCCATAAGTCTGCCTTGTTTCTTTTTGACCATCCTTTGTGCTTCAGTTATATTTGTTGAGGGATTTTTCCATCAAGATGTTCTTCTGATACTCCACCTGCAACACATAAAAATTCAGCCATTTTGGTTGCTTGGGTGGAATGTGAGCCAAGTCAATATATACCTTTGACCTTTCTTGAGTTGGATTCCTCCTCCTCTTGAAACACTGCCAACTCTCATGTTTCAAATAGGAGTGCTTTATCATGTTGTAGTCCCACATGACACAGATGAGAACTAAGCCTAAGGTCATGAGTAGATTTTTTAGCTCACCCTCGGCCTTCCACTTGTTGAGTGTTACCTAACTGTTGGAAGTTGTGAGGGGAAGCAAATATATCTTTGTTTTTTTTTCTCTTGGTGCCATAGGTGTTTTCAGCAAGGGTTGCCTGATGACATGCCTCCAATGCAAAAAATCTATCAATTGTAAATCTATGTAGTCGAAAAGGTTCCCCAAAAAAACCATGAAATATGATGAATGTAAAATCCTCTCCCAAGAAATAATCCACCGAGGTCAGTGGGTTTTCCATCCATTGTGAGACCTCAGGAGAGAAACATCCCAAAGGGAACGACAACAAATATTAAATCAATAGCCTTAGAAAATGATCTACAAACCAATAATAATTGCCTATTTTTGAGAGTACATGGGTCCATACAGAAACTAGCTGACAACAACCTTTTACATCTAGCCTATGCATTGATATATTTTTCTCCAACAACTCAGAACTATGATGCAAAATCAAGTGGGCCAAGAAAGAAGAATACCTAAACTTAGACTCAATATTATAATTCTTCAATTTCTCTAGCATGTTTCTGGCTATTAACTAAGCAAAATCATAACATTTCTAGTTCTTCTCTCTCTTGAGCACAAAATTTAGGACCATCTAAAAAGGATGGACTTCATCATCATTATCAAGGCCAAAAACCCAGGCCATTATTGAGAATACAAACTGTGTCTTTCTTGAATTTTTTGTGTGAAAGAGGAAAAGAATGATGACCTTTCTCTGGCCATTCCTTTGGTTCCTCCTCATAAAAACTTGTTTTCCTGGCCATTTCTTCCCCAAATATGTCCATTTTTTCTTCATCAAAATATTTGGCACCCCAAGTTGTAGGGATACACAACATATCCTGTATGGATTCGCTAGAAATGGTAACTTTGTTCGTGTTACCCTCAATGGCTCCTATCCTTTTCTTGAATCTTCTAGAACATGTGTTGACTAGCTCCAGACATGGGTGTATGATAGGTAGTATGAATTGTGGAATATCACAATTCCAGAGCTGAAAAGCGAAACCCTCAAGCAACTCATGTTCTTTCATTCTTTGAAATGCACCCTGAGCCCTAAAACTCCTAGGGTTAGCTGACAACCTAGGGTCAAAAACATTGCCAGCAACATTCTGCAACGCCTCCCTTAGGATGCATCTATCTGGCTATAAATTTTTACATAATTTGAACAACTTCTCCTCAAGTGCTAGAGCATTGGAAAATCAGTTTTGCCTGAAGATATCAATGTAACCAAGCCTTTTTCTTAAGGCTATAACTTTTGTACCAGATGTTAATGGCTTTTCCATGGCTATATCAAGAAGTTGCAGAGAGTTTCCTTAACAAAAATGGCCACTTGCCTTTTGCTTCTTTAGAAAAAATATAATTTTGAGTGCAATTAAACTTCTCACCCATACATGCAGTTAAGGTTATGTCATTACTGCTAGTCCATTAAATAATGCCATCGAGGCGATATGTGTGGATTTGAGATTTGTATCCCTTGGGAATGCAAAAAATGCTACGAGAATGAAATTAATGCATTCTCTCTGCTATCTCCTTCACAAATAAACTCATTGCATTGGAAAAAATGCTTTTATCTATGAGAAATGTGTTGAAGTAATGCAAGGTACTTTGAAAAGATGTCCCCATTAATTTGTTAGAACTTAGCATGTTAATCCATTCCTTTTCACATAAGTAAGCCAAGGTTGGTGTTGATGATGGCAAAGAAAACGCGTCAATAAACAACATACGAGAGAATTTACTCCTAATGCCCAAATTTATTTTTTAAGACCTCTTGTCAGATCCTTTGTATGATTTATGTACCTTCATCCATTTTTTTTATATTTTCTTTTTGTCATCTAGCCAAAAATGGAACTTTCGTTGGTTTGGTTTTCCGGCTTATCTTTTCTATATATAGTTATTCCACCTTTTGCAAAATTCATTCAAAAAAATAGCCTTTAAGTTTAGCAATATTTTGTCATTGTCTCCCATTCCACCATAATTTTATGCTTTCTCAGAATTTCAGCATGCTTAGGCACTCCCATTTGGCTTCTGACATGGATTCCACAATACTA
>VDFB02067124.1:0-14124 GCA_007258455.2 Sequoia sempervirens
AAAACCTCTATATTCATCTCTATCAACAAATTTTTCCTTCTACTTAAGGCATCTACAACTCTATTTGACCTTCCACTCCTATGCTTCAAAACAAAAGTACAACTTTGCAAAAACTCAACCTATTTTAAGTGCCTTTAATTCAACTTTCCTTGACTATTGAGATACTGCAAATCATGGTGATCTGTATATAAAACAAATTCTTTTGGAAACAAATATTGTCTCCATTTCTTCAAAGCCTAAACTATAGCCTAAAAATCTTGATCATAGACAAAACATTTCCTCTTAGCATTATTCAACTTCTCACTGAAATAGGCAATAGACTTACCTTCTTGACTCAAAAAAACTCCTATGGCAGTGCCACTAGCATAACAATCTACCTGAAAGACCTTATTGAAACTGGAAGTTCCAAAATAGGTTGCTCTATAACTCTCTTCTTCAACATATCAAAACTTTTGGCTGCTCCTATGGTCCATTTAAACTCTTTTTTATCTCCTCTCATCACTTTAGTTAGAGGTACACAAATACTACTGAAATTCTTAATAAACTTTATGTAAAAACTTGCTAGACCATGAAATAATCTTACCTCTGTAATACTTCTTGGGGTAGGCCATTCAATGATAGCTCTCACCTTCTCTAGATCCATTTTAAGACCCTCTATTGAGACAAAAAATCCAAATACACCAACTCCCTTTTCACAAAACTATATTTCTTCAAATTAATCAACAATTTCTCCTCCCTTAGCTTCTCAAAAACTCTTCAAATATTCATCAAGTGCTCCTCCAATGTCTTGCTAAAAAGAAAAATATCATCCAAATACATAATAACAAATTTTCCTAAAAATTCTTCCAATACCTCATTCATAAGCCACATAAATGTTCTTGGTGCATTGGTTAGCCCAAAAGGCATGACTAATCACTCATACAAGCCCTCCTTGGTTTTGAAGGTTGTATTCCATTCATCCCCTTCTCTAATCTAGATTTGTTGATATCCAATCTTTAGATTTGTCTTTGTGAAGTACTCATCTCCACTCAAACAATCCATAATATCATCCATTCTTGGCAAGGGAAATTTGTACTTGATGGTGATCTTGTCGATGGCTCTAGAATATGTACACATTCACCATTCCCCATCCGTCTTTGGTGTTAGTATTGTAGGTACTGCACATGGAATCAAAATCTCTCAAATCAATCCTTTCTGCAACAACTCTTGCACTTGTCTGTTCAACTCTTTGTTCTCTACTGGAGTCACACAATGAGCTGCCTTATTTGGAAAACTGGCTCCAGGAATCAGGTCCATCTGATGACTAATTTTCTTACTGCAGGAAAGCCTTCAGGTACATTATCAGAAATAATAGCTTGAAACTCATTCAACAAATCTGAAACCTCTATTGGTACCTCAATAGTATCTTCTTTATCAACTCTAGGGATCAATGCAAAAAACATATGCTCATGCTTCATACCTTCTAGGAACTTTCTTCCATCAACCAAACAAATTCTTGCATTACTGTATACCTTTTCCTTTGCCTCTTTCAAGGGCTTCAACTTATGAAGAACTCCATTCTTTTTCAAAGAATAGGTGTTGGCATGTCCATCATGTATTGCTCATTGATCAAACTACCACAGTCTACCTAACAACATATGAAAAACATCCATAGGCATAATATTACATAATACCTTATCATGGTAATTCCCAATCTTGAACTTTACCAGACAGTGTTCATTTACCAAGGATTTATGGTCCTTCTACAACCAAGCAATCTGGTATGGGTTTGGATTCCTTCTTCTCTCCAACCACAACTTACTAACCATTTATTTTGAAACAAGGTTATCAATACTACCTCCATCAATAATAACATTGCAAAATTTTCCTTCACACTTACATCTGGTGTGAAACAAATTCTTCCTTTGAGGTTTCTCATTCTCCTCTTTTACAAAGGATATTTTAGTAACAAGAATCTCTCCTCTTTCTGCATCCTCAGAATGTGAATACTCAACATCTTCATCAACATGTGCAACTTGTGCATTACCCTCAGGTCTTCTATTTGTCCTTGATGTTGAAGACACTAATAGGCTCTATGTCCTTCTCCACACTAGAAATAGGTTCCACAAAAGCCTCCTCTTCCTAGTCCTCATCCAGATCTTCCTCTTCCTCTTTGGTCTCCATTATTCTGAACACAAGGATGGTAGGTGTTATCTCCCTTTTGGTTTTCTAACATGGTATCAGAGGCAAAGAAAAAAGGGAAAATTTGAACTTTCTAGAAAATTCTAGGGGGGTTTCTTGCATAATAAATTTGATTATAGTGTAGCTTTTACTGTGATCTCTATCTCCATCTTGTTTTGATGGAAACTCACATGAGTTTATCTGGTCTCTTAGTTTCTTTTGGCCATATCTTTGCTTAGCTAGACACATTGTTGATTCACATCTGTTCACACTTTAGATTGAGAGCCATGGTTAATGATCCGCATTGGATCCATCTCAGTTTGAGGGCCATGTTTTTAAGGTTAATGTTCTAGAGTTTGTATGGTACTCCTTGCCATGGAAGAGTTTTAGTCACAGTTTTGCATTGGCATCGAGTTACACGACTTCCAGATTATGTCATCATCTCATCTCCTATTGCTTCATAGATTCTAGGGTTGTTCCAGTTTGTGAGTTTTCAAGTGTTCCGTGGCATCAGGTCTGCTGTCACATTATCATGATTCTGGTTTTGGTTTCAGTTGTAGATAGAAGTATCTTTCCTTGCTTGTCAGATTGTGGTTCTAGTGTTACTCCACAGTGATCTTACAGTTGTCCATTCAAAAATCAGGATGTCTGTGAACTCTATGAGGAATTCCATATACAACATCATTTTTCCACACCTTACTATCCTCAAGGTAATAGCTAGGCTTAGGCTTCTAACAAAACCATTCTCAAAATTCTTAAAAAGACGGTCAATGATGCTAGTCGAGATTGGCATATTCAATTGAATCCCGCACTGTGGGTTTATTGTATGAGTGCCCACACTACCATAGGTTCTACTCCATATGCCCTTGTCTATGGATCTGAAGCCATCTTTCCCATCAAGGTTGAGTTTCCTTCTTTTCATGTCTCTTTGTGCAATCAAATTAGTGATGAAGAATACTGAGTTTCCCATTTGTAGGAGTTGGAACTATTGGATGAACGAAGACAAACTACTTTCAACCATCTTAGAGCATACCAGCAATGGATGTGTCGAAGTTACAATAGGAAAGTGAAACCACATACATTTGAGGTTGGGGATCTTGTTCTTTGTGAAAATCCTCACACTCTACAAGACAGAGAAAAGAAGGGTAAATTTGAGCCTAACTGGTTGGGTCCATACGTTATCACTGATGTGTATGGATCTAAGGCATACCAGTTATCTACTTCGGAAGGTGAATTGCTTAGTGATCCCATCAACAGTATGTACATTCACAAGTTTTATATCTAAATGCTTTAGAGGGTACATTCTTTTCAAAGTCCTGAAAAAATACAAAAAAATGGAAAAAAAGTCCTAAAAAAATACAAAAAAATGGAAAAAAGTCCTTAAAAAAAAAAGAAGAGAAATCCATTCGTTCAATGGACAAAACCACTTTGGTGGCACTTTGAGCAAGTACCATGGTGAAAACTGAGAAATTGGTGCCATGTGTAGAGGCTTTTCTCCTCTTTCTTTGGGAGCTCTACTTGATCTTTTCATCCCATTTTTATTCATGCTCCACTTCATAATGACCTTTTCTCACTCACTATGGCTAGTGAATTGTTCGAAATTCCCCTTGCTTGCTTACTTTATCATGCATACTAGGCTGGTCTTATCCCTCACTGGGGGATCTTCTTAACCTTAGCTATGGGTTAGGATACTAAGCATCTAGTGTTCAAAGAAACTACCCTCTTTGTCTAACTACTCATTTATTTCCATTGTAAAATTTCTTGAAATAATCAGAAAAAAATCATAAAATGTCTTGAAAAAATCCAAAAAAATCATAAAATTTCCTAAAATAATCCAAAAAAAAAATCATAAAATGTCCTTAAATAATCCAAAAAAATCATAAAATGTCCTAAAAAAATCCAAAAAAATCATAAAATGTCCTTAAAAAATCCAAAAAAATCATAAAATGTCCTGAAGAAATCCAAAAAAAAAATCAAATATTCCAAAAATCCCAAAAACTAGTGACACTTTCATATCATCACACAACTTTTTACTTCAACAAAATCGAAATGCGCTAGGATTGACAATCAAACAAACATTATAACATACATATCAACCAATCTTTCAAATCCAACCAAACACATAAACTATAACGAAAATCTATTCTACATTGAAGCATGATGCCTATTTGTTTGTTTATCTTTGATTGTTTTATGATTTTATTTGTGGTGACATGTCTTTTAGCTTCTCTAGGATTTCTTGGACTAGAGAAGCAAGGATGGGGCATATTCACTTGTTTGTTGTTTGTGGATTGTTTTTTATTTATAGGATGACTTGTCTTAGGACATGGTTGTCTAAAACCATCGAAGACCTATGAGTCTAATGTGGATGAGAGAATTCCTTGTCTGATAGTGTCTTTCATGCAATAAGTATTCAGGTCATCTAAGGTTCTTATACCTAGATGCTTATACTTCATTACTAAATAAAAACACAAACAGTATTCAGGTCATCTAGATGTTCATGATATCTAGACGCTTATACTAATTTGTGACATAATAAGTTCGATGATGATAAAATCACTTAAAAGGAACAAGAGGCTTCATCACCTTCCATCTTGCATTTTTTTAACATCTACCATTTCTTTCTTTTCACTTTCTTCATCATTCTTGTTGCAGAGACATCGATTAATTGCTTTATCTAACTGATATATGTCTCTTGAATCAAATCTCAAATCAATCAACTTGCTTCGTGAAATCTCATGTCCCCTTCATCAGTCAATCAATCATTGCATTAGCTTGTCTTGTGTAAGCATCATTCTCAATCAACTTAATTATGGGGTGAATGAGATGATTCCATTTGAAATGCTGCATGTAGACATTTGATTCTACATATGACAATTTTTTCCTAGGTTTTCATCATGGCACTTTCCCAAAGCACCACTAAAGTGGTTTTCAATGGGCAAGGATTTTTCTCTTTACTATTTTCTTGATTTTTTTTTGTTTTTAGTATTTTTGAAGGTTTGGATCATGTTGAACCACTTGGTGGTGCTGATATAGATGTTGTTGACATGATGTGCCAACAATTTCCTGCTTAGAGTATTTTATTTTCCAAGATATGTGCACTTGTATAAAATACCTAAAAAAATATCTTCTTTCTTGATAGTAGAGTTAACCTTATCTAGATGTACACATCACAATAGAGTACCCTTAGAGTCCTTATGATAAAGTGTGGATTCCAATACATAGTCAATGCAATATTTGGGTATCATGGATGTCAAAGTGGATGATAGAATGTGATGAATATAAGATGTAGATGCATTGGTCGATAGATTGGAACCATTGATTCTCCAAACTTGGGATGATGAGCAATGAACGTTGGATATGAAAATTCAATTGGAATTAGGACCAACTTCTTGATATACTTTGTATGTCTCTTTTGAAGCTTTCTTTTTCACCAGTGAATATTTTTGATGGATGATATTCCCTTTTTATTTTGCATCATAGTTTCTTTGACTATTGGAGTTTGACATGGATGATTTTTTATTTTTTTTTGGAATCTATTTGAAATTTACTTGTCCATTTTTATTTTCCAATTCTTTTTCTTTGATGACTTGATCTTGTCTTTTATATAAATTTTTCTCTTGTTGTTGGTCCCAATCAATGGGTGGAAAGATGTGAGGATGATGATTCATGACATGGCTGGTTGAAGTGCTAGTAGCAGTTTTATCATAAGCACTCTCCATGTTGATATTTGCACTAGGTAAAGTTTCCCCCAATATTATTGAGGAATCACTGGCATGATTAGATTCCTTGACTGCTAAATAATCAAGACCTTGCTCCTCAAGATTATTTATTTTTTGTATTAATTCCAAGACACCATGTTCCTATAAGCCTAATCTTTTTCTCGAATAATGTTGGATATCCTCATACTCAATGTCTTCAATATTAATTTTGGATATATTTGATTATGATTGTTCCTCAAGAGAGGTTTGTGATTTATAGTCCATATAAGATCCTTCTTCATGATCAATTTTTGATTGTTCTTTAATATATTTTTTTCATTCACATTCCATGTAAGAGTCTTCTTCATGATCAATTTCTAAGATATGCCTATGAAGTTCTATGGGTTTTTTTATGCCTTTATTATTGGTAAGGATGTTAATTTTTTTTTTTTTTAAAAGTTAGGTTTAGGGTAAAAAAATATAAAATATAAAAAAAAAACAATTAAAAAAATTAAAAAAAAAAAATCTTCAAAAAAAGAAAAGCCTAAGTAAACTTATGAAGATGTAATTAAATATTTAATTACACCAACACCCCCCCATAAGTGCAACTTAGGGAGAAGATTATAATGCAAACTATTAATGCCTCTACAAAATATTTTAAGCCCAAGACTATACAAAAATTGCAGAGAATTTTTGCACAATTAAAAATAAATATTTTGCCACAAAATATTTACATAATATCATAGAAAAATATTTTCAAAATATTTTTTTGTGAAAATGAGAAAATTGTACCACACAGGTGCTGTTCCAGCAAAAAAAATTGCCTCAAAAACAACTTTACCCAAAATGGACGAATTTACAGTCAAAATTCATCTGCAGAGCCTTCTAATCTCAACAGTGAGGTTATTGAAACCTCAATCTGCACCCAAAAAAATCTTCAAGCCAACAATAAAACCCTTAGATTCAGGAAGGAGTCCGCAACCCTGGAAGCTCTAATACCATGTTAGAAAACCAAGATCACTTGCATGCAAGATGGATACCTGTCACATGCAAAAGATATGAAGAACCAAAGAAGATGTTCTGTAAACCTCTCAGTAAAAATGCATTAAGAGAATCAATAATTACAAAAGAGATCAATCCTTATGAAGGAGATCAAGAAACCTTAAAAGGGAAACCCTAAATGAAACCCTATTGTGCACACTTAATAATTAATAATTAATTAATTATTAATGTGCCTAAGTTTAGCTTAAGTAACCAAGAGGAATAAGTGACTTAATTAATTAATCAATATGATATAATTAATTAAGCATAATAAATTATTACTCTAATAGTTTTGGGGCCTCTAAAGTTTTATATCTAAATTTGAAGCTGCATTGGAGAAATTTCTTAGGACAAAAATTTTAATTTCTCTAAAACTGCGTAGGGTATTGAGGTGATTCTTTCATGACTAGAAATGTTTTTCAGCTTTGCTCCTTGGGGTAAATTTTCACATCCATACGAGCCTGTTTATGCTGACTTACTAAAAATAGTAAGTGCTCATTTTTCACTATTTTTGATGCCTAATAGTCTTATATCCCCTAAGTTCCATCATGGGACTCAAAAAAACTAAATAAAATAAAGAAAACAACTTTTTTTTTTGGGTGATGCAAGTTTTCCCTACATTGCTTGATGCTCTTGCATCAATAATTGATGAAAGTTATGGGTCTAGAGCATACACATAAATGGAAATAGATGTTACACCTCTCAAAGAGCCTAGAAATTCCACACATTTGTGTCGGTACTATGCATAACATCCTTCTTGAATAGTATGTATATTAAAGGAGTGTTGTATTATGTAGATATTGTTCTATTTTATCTCGTATTGCTTCATTCTTTGACAAACATATCTTTATTTCTTAGATTATAGAGTACAATAATTCAATAAGTTTAGATAATTACTTTAGTTTGCATAGTATTCAAATTTATCTTGTGTGTTATGTTAAGTTATATCCTTATATGCATTTAATGTTTTTAAATTAGATCATAGGTGCATTTACTTTAATATAACATACTCAATCATAATGTAGAATCCAAAATAAACAAAAATAAATAAATTAGATCACATAAAAATTAGATCATGGAGACATTTATTAAATATTCTTACTAGGTTATTTATTAAATCACATTGACATCTAATTCAACATTTAATCATAAAACCAAAATTCTCATATATATTATATATAAAAAGGTTCATGTATGTATAATCAATAATATAATGCTATTATGGCCTATGGATGCTAGACCCCTTGGGGCCTGGTGGTGGAATCCATCATGAAATAGTAGAATGGGACTATGATCTACTCATGGATCTCACAACTACCTGAAGGCCCTGTACCTCTCCAATTGCCCTAGCCTTCTGTATGAGTATTGCGATGTGCTCCTGCTCTATAAAATCTCTATTTTCTTATATTATGGGAACCTTTCTCTCTAGCCTTGAGACCACTAACTGTAGGATGGCCTCTTTCCCGCTATCTATTATAATTTGAGATTCTCAGAGCTCATCATATGCTACTTGTAGTACTAAAATTTGTCTTATAGCTCTCTCCTCCCTAGACATAGATAGGTTAGCACATCTTGTCATTCTCTCATATGCTACCCTCAACCTTGCAATAGGCTCAAAGATATCTGATGAGGGCACAGCCCGAGACACAGAAAATAATCCACAAACAAGAGAATAATTTTATTATTTAGAAAATGGAGCTTCTTACATGCAGAGGATCTCAAATCCCCAAGTTCTAAAACACATGCAAGCTACAGAAAGCTATAGAATAACCCTTTCGCAATATGCGAGCTTGTTCACCAAAAAGTTACCCAAAAAATATTAGAAACCTGCCCATAAATAGAGCTCCTCTTTAGTTTGGAGCCAAAACAACATTAAAATTTGAGTTTAGGTGGTTTGGCGCCAAAAATTACAACTTGAAGTTAAAAATTCAAAAGAACATTTGCAATTGTATCTTCTAGAAAGTGCGCCAACTTCCCGGGGCCATAACTTTTGATTCGGGACTTCGATTCACGAACCGTTTGAACTGTTGGAAAGGTCTCGAAGTCAAGAATGCGCTCAAAATTTTCTATTCCAATTTTGGAAAGTTTCAAGGCCATTCTAGAAGATATAAGTGCCTCAAATCCAACTCAGAAGATTTTTAGGTGCAAATATGAGAAACTAAAATTGCAATATCTTTCAACCTAGGAATAGAAAATAAAAACCATAAATTGGGAATTTCATTATGATGAAAAGGGAATCCAAAAAAGTAAAAACATCTAAAAACTAAGAAACTTGAAATTTAACTATTTTTGGGTGATGCAAGATTGCCCTTACACCACTGGATGCTCCTGCATCAAACACCCAGGGTAATTTGAGAAGTGACCTTGTCACGTCTCAGATGGTTGAGAAAAATCCAATCGGTCAACTGCTGCCTTAGATAGCCAGGATGAATCTTCCATAGGCCTTCCTCTCCATTTCACCAGATATTCTTCATACTGCCTATTTTTGGTACTCCTTCCCACACAACTATCCAAGATTTCCTCAATCTCCTCCTTTTCTAAAGTAGTTGCTGGAATCCCACACTGTTCCATTATTGGTACTTCCTCTACGCCACCTTCATGATACTCTGTCAAATCTAAAATGTTGAGCATAGGGGAAATGTTGAATCCATCTGGAAACTCTACCTCATATGCATTCCCTGAATCATGCTTTTTCAAAATTTTATAGGGACCAAACTTCTTCATCTTCAATTTGTTATATGTTCCCACTAGAAACCTTTCTTTCCTCAAGTGGACCATCACTTCATCACTAATCTGAAACTCCTTATACCTCTGCTTCTGATCTGCCTTAGCCTTATACTACATATTCATCTTGTTAATATGTTCTCTTACCTTTTCATGTATATCCTTGATGTGTTTTGCAAAATATTTGGCTTCAACACTTATTTTCTTCTTTTGGTCTATCTTCCTCAATTCTGGAGTTGTTCTGGGGCTACCTCCACACAGTCTGGAATGGTGATCTACTAGTGCTTCTATCGACAGAATTGTTGTAAGAGAATTCTTCCTGGGGTAAGATCAAGTCCCATCCCTTGGGTTTATCTCCTACCAAACATCTCAGTAGGTTACCTAGACTCCTGTTAACAACCTCTGTCTACCCATCTGTTTGTGGATGGTGTGTAGAATTGAACTTCAGCTCTATCTTTAGCTTCTTCCACAAGGTCCTCCAAAAGTACCCCACAAATTTGGTGTCACGATCTGAAACAATACTCTTTGGTAGACCATGTAGCCTCACCACCTCTTTGAAGAACAAGTCAGCAATGTGGACTACATCATGGGTCTTCTGACATGGAATAAAATGTGCCATCTTCAAAAACCTATCAACCACCACAAAGACTGAATCATTCCCTCGTTGTGTCCTTGGAAAACCAAGAACAAAGTCCATACTTATATCCTCCCATGGCCTCTCTGGTATAGGTAAGGGCTGATATAAGCCTTTATTCTAGCTCACTCTTTTAGCCATCTAACATACCCTGCAACTTTGTACAAACTTCTTCACATCCTGTGACAATGAGGCCAATAATAATGATCACTGATAATGGCAATGGTCTTATCCCGACCAAAATATCCGCCATTCCTCCACTATGCTTCTCCTTTATTAGGTTCTCCCTCATGGAACTCCTTGGGATACACAATTGACTTCCCTTAAATAACATGCCATCCTGGATTATGAAATCCAGCCACCTTGTCCTGTCCACTGTAACAGGTTCCTTCCAAGCTTTCCAAGCCTCTGCAAAATTAGGATCTTCTGCATACAGTGTCTAGAGTTCATTGAACCCACCCAGTTCAATCTGCATCTTTGTCATCAATGTATGCCTCCTACTTAAGGCATCTGCAACCCTATTTGACTTCACACTCCTATGTTTCAAAACAAAGGTATAACTCTACAAAAACTCTACCCATTTCATATGCCTCTAATTTAATTTTCCCTGACTATTTAGGTACTGCAAGGCCTGATGATCAGTATATAGAAAAAATTCCTTCGACAACAAATAATGTCTCCATTTCTTTAATGCTTGAACTATTGCATAAAACTCCTGATCATATATAGAATACTTTCTCTTGAAATCATTTAACTTTTTACTGAAATAGGAAATGAGATTACCTTCTTGGCTCAATACTGCTTCATTGGCACAACCACTGGCATCACAATCCTCCTAAAACACCTTGTTAAAATCTGGGAGGGCTAGAACATGTTGCTTTGTCACCTTCTACTTTAACAGTTCAAAACTTTTTGCCGGTCTATTGCTCCACTTGAATTCTTTTCTATCCCCTCTCATTATTTCAGTTAGGGGTCCACAAATACTACTAAAGTTTCTAATGAACTTTCTATAAAAACTAGCCAAACCATGGAAAGATCTCACCTCGGTAGCAGTTCTTGGGGTAGGCCATTCCAGAATAGCCTTCACCTTCTCTGGGTCCATCTTGAGACCTTCTGTTGAGACAACAAACCCCAAGTACACTAACTCCTTCTTCACAAAACTGCACTTCTTCAGATTAATCAATAGTTTCTCTTCTCTTAACTTCTCAAAGGCTCTTCGAATATGCATCAGATGCTCATCCAATGTCTTACTGAAAATCAAAATATGATCTAAATACACAATAACAAAACTTCCCAGAAATTTTTTTAGTACCTCGTTCATGAGCCGCATGAATGTGCTTGGTACATTGGTTAGCCCAAAAGGCATGACTAACCACTCGTACAGGCCCTCTATGGTCTTGAAGGAAGTCTTCCATTCATCTCCCTCTCGAATTTGGATTTGGTGATATCCACTCTTCAGATAAATCTTGGTGAAGTACTCAGCTCCACTCAAACAGTCCATCAGGTCATCCATCCTTGGCAGGGGAAATCTGTACTTGATTGTTATCTTTTTTATGGCTTGGGAATCTGTACACATCCTCCACTCCCCATCCTTCTTTGGTGCTAGTACTGCAGGTACTGCACATGGACTCAAACTCTCCCATATCAAACCCTTTCTCAACAACTCTTGAACTTGTCTGTTCAACTCCTTATTTTCTGTTGGAGTCATTCTATGAGCTGCCTTATTTGGAAAACTGACTCTAGGAATCAAGTCCAATCTGATGGTGATCTTTCCTTATTGGTGGTAAACCCTCGGTACATTATCAGAAACAATATCCTGAAACTCATCCAACATCCTAGAAACTTCTTCTGGAACCTTCTCACTATCCTCATTACTCACTTTAGGAATCAATGCATAACACACATGCTCATGCTTCATACCTTCTAAGTTTTTTTGCCATCTACATAACAAATTCTAGCACTACTGCATACCTTTTCTTCGGTCTCCTTTAGGGGTTTCAACTTGTGACGAACCCCATCCTTTGTCAAGTAATAAGTGTTTGCATGGCCATCATGTATAGCTCGCCTATCAAACTGCCATGGCCTCCCCAACAACATGTGACATGCATCCATGGGGATGATATCACAGAGTACCTCATCATGGTAGCTCCCGATCTTGAACTTTACTAGGCACTGCTCATTGACCAAAAATTTGTGGTCTTTCTACAACCAGGCAATCCGATATAGATGTGGGTGTCTTTCCCTCTTCAACTTCAACTTAGTGACCATCTCCTCTGACACTAGATTATCAATGCTCCCACTGTCAATAATGACATCACAACATTTTCCCTCACACTTGCACCTTGTGCAAAATAGATTCTTCCTCTATTCTAGTTCCTTTTCCTCAGTCACTAGGGCTCTCCTAATCACTAGGGCTTCTCCCCTTTCCACATCATCTGAATGTTCAGATTGAGCCTCCTCATCTGCATGCACAACCCTTCCATGACCTTTCGGCCTTTTGTCTGCCCTTCCTTGGTATTGTGGACATTCATAGGCTTGATACCCTTCTTCACCACACTGGAAACACATTCCTCTAAAACCACCTCTTCCAGATCCTTGTCCATATCTCCTTCATCCTCTACCTCTTTGATCACCACTATTTTGATCATGAGGGCGGTAGAAGTTGTCATTCTTTTAGCTTCGGCTGGTACCCACATCTTCACTTTTCTTTTCATCATCATTTCAGCTTCTTGAAGGTTTGCCATTGCCCCTTCTGCTTTGATCTCCTCTTCCTTTTTGCTTGCCATCAAATCTTTTGTTCAGCTTCTCTTCCACCTTTAGAGCAAACTGATACACATCCTCAATGGTGTTTATTCTGACTAAGCTTAACTCCTCCTGAATGCTCGGTCGTAACCCATTAAGATATCACCTTCTCCTTATTGGCCTCTGTGTGACCCATTCTAATGATTATCTTGTCAAAATCTTTAGTATATTCTTTCACAGATCTACTTCCTTGCTTCAACCCTTGCAATTTCTTCAACAGATCTAACTCGTAGTCCACTGTTATGAACTGCTTCTTCAGTTTCAATACCATGCGATCCCATCTGGTGATCTTGACTTTTCCTCTTTGATTTCTTTCCAACTAGACCTCTTTCCACCAAATACTGGCATGGCCCTTCAGCTTCATTTTCGCAAACTTAACCCGATCTGGGTCCTCTATTGCCTAATACTCAAAATATTCTTCTAGCTCCTTGATCCAGTCGATCAAATCTTCCGGGTTCAGACTTTCAGAATAATTGGGGACTTCTGCTTTGGGTATTTTCCCGATCTTCGAAATGGCCCTTATTAGCCGCATTTGGTCTTGATCAATTGCTTCTTCTTCCTCTTCTACATCTGAAGCTTCTTCCTCTCCTTCATCCTCACTTTCCTCCCTCGGGTTTAACCCTCTTCTCAACTACACTTGTAACACACCAATCTATCTCTGGAGGGCTACCAATGCATCTCTTCCACCAACATCTCTACCGCCTCGACCACCTCTGGCACCACCACGCCTACCAGTCATCACTCTTGGAGGCATCTTTCTTGACCTTGACCCACAACCACGGTTCTGGTGTGAACTGCCTCATGATCGATGATCTGTCCACACGCTCAAGAAAACTCGCTTTGATACCACTTGATGAGGGCGCAACTCGAGACATAGAAAATAACCCACAAACAAGAGAATAATTTTATTATTCAGAAAATGGAGCTTCTTACATGCAGAGGATCTCAAATCCCCAAGTTCTAAAACACATGCAAGCTACAGAAAGCTATAGAATAACCCTTTCACAATATGCGAGCTTGTTGCCCAAAAAGTTACCCAAAAAATATTAGAAACCCACCCAT